>PVJA010001035.1:108615-119685 GCA_004027025.1 Myocastor coypus
AAAAAAAAAAAAAAAAAAAAAAAAAAAAAAAAAAAAAAAAAAAAAAAAAAAAAGAATAGCTCCTGAGCGAGCCATGGGAACAAACTGAGCCCTGCACTTGGTACCAATCTTTTGACACCAGCACAGGTGGGACCACGCGGATTAGCTACCAAAGAAGACATAATAGGCCAGTAGTGACTGGCAGTAGGGCCACTGTCCTTTTGCCCCTGCAGGAGTTCATTCAGTCTAGCGGATGCATCTTCTCTCTTTTTCAAAGCACTGTTTTCTCTTTGAGCACTTATCTTATGCTTTCTCCTCTTTGTTTTCATTTTTTCCTATTGTACTGTGAAAATAAAAAATAATCATTCTCATCCACCTGTTTGCCTGACCAATTCATTGACTAAAACAGCAAGAACCTAGAAAACACTGTTGTCCTTATCCTGCCTGCTGACAGTAGAACATAAACTCATAAAGACGTGTGCCTCAGTGTAGGGTTTCCCAGGCATATTTTGACCAAGTTCTAAGTTGGAAATTTCTCAATTCCTACAGTGTTCACAAACAAACCCCACTTTTCAATCTCCTGGGGAGTTGTCTAAACAGCCCATGATTTTATGTCCCACCCAACCTTTAGATGTGGAATTACTTTGAGTCAGAATCCGTATGCATCATTGCTAGGACTGTCTTTCTCAGTCATGGTGGCTGTGCCCCCCAAGACACTCATTCGTGTCTAGAAAAAATTTTGTTTTTCACAACCTGGGGAGGCCAGTATGATAATGGCATGTAGCAACTGCAGATCAAGGATGTAGTAGATATCTTACGTGGCATGTGACAATGTCAAGATCCCCACATGGTCAGTTGTGGTTACAAATGCCAAAAATCTTAGCAACTCAAGAGATTGAGATAGGAGAATCACAAGTTGGAATTCAGTCTTGCTAAATCAGTGGGACTTTGTATCAAAATAAAAAGGGTTGGAAATATAGTTCAATGCAGAGACCTAGGTTCAATCCCCAGTAGCACAAATAAACCCAAATCAATGAGACCACCACCACTGCCATCACCAACATGACCAATAACAACACCACAGCAACAATGAAATTTACATGTAGTATAGCTGAAGGTAAGATGAAATGATTTAGAATAAAATGTAGCACAGGATACATGCTAATGAAGGCTAGTTTAATATTTCCACAACCTGATAGACAGCTGTAGCACGAACTGAATCACATACCATGTATCTTAGTCCAGAAAGAAGGCTGAATACCAAGAAGCCCTTCTACATTCATGTGTGCATATTCAATGTGTGAATTGTGCAGAAAATCACATGATACAGTGACACTTCTTAGGCAATGATAAAAAGGCTGATAAGTTGATGAAAAGGAGCAGAATTAGAAGCAAGGGGATTTGAGAACTGAAAGCTTAACTCCCATGTCCCCTAATGGTGCAACTTGGACAGACAACAGCTTGCAGAAGTGTTTCCTTATACTCTTATGCACTTGGCTTTGAGACCTTTCCAATCCACGGTGCTCATCTGGTCCTTCTACCTCAAGTCTTGTCTTGCTAGAGAGGGAGAAGCGGTAGGTGCATGGAGCTGCATCTCTCCCTGTCTGTCTCACCTCAGAGATGCCTGTTGTGCGGGACTGGCTGATGATTTTAGAAACTAAGAAGTCTGTACATGTTTCCAAGAAAATTCAAAGCTCTTTGCTCTCAGGAAGGTCCATGAAATAAATGATCTTCTGAAGCTTAGCTTAGCTTTGGTTCCTGTGTGATGATGGACAAACTGTGTTAGATTTCAATTTGCCAACTGACAATCATAAAGATTCCAATTGTGGTTTTTTTAATGTCAGATGTGAAACTCATAGATGTGTGCTTCAGAGCATTTGGAGAAGTGTAGATTTTCTTGGCTGTGGGAATAAGAGTGCTTGATGTCTTCCCAGAGATTGGACCTGATTTCCTAAGGAACAAGGGAGAATTGGTAGGGCACAGCGTCTGGAGGAGAATGTGGCTGCTGCTGGGAAGCAGCACTGGAGACACCGCTGCCTCCTCCTCACATCTGAAGCTCAGCTCATATGAGCTTTTGAACCCAGGATGTGAGTTCCAGCTGGTGGGTGGAGAGAGCAGCAGCAACTTACATCATCCAGGGAGAAATCCTCTAGCATTTTATCCTCAGATGCCAACTTGGGTTTGCATTTCATGTATGTTTGCTTTAATGGTGCTCATTAGTAGCATAGCTATGAAAATATGATCAACTCTGTGAACTTACTATAACATCATAAATTAATTGATGAGAGTTATACATTGTTGCCATTGAACATAATGATAGTGGAAGATATCTTTCTTTTAAAGTGATGTGTGAAGAGTACCTTGATAACAGGAAACAGAATCCCCATGATAGCACAGCTGCTTATGCATGGTGGAGACGAAGAAGGAGGAGCTCTGGCTGGGCCTCCAGCTCAGAAGGCTTTTGGCATTCACATGAGGATATCCAATTGCACTATTTGCTTATGGCGATCACCAAAGTTAAGCAAAATTTGAAAATGCAAAAGCCATGAGCAGAAGGCAAATCATTGCAGGGCTATTTCTTTCTTATTTGAATTCTATAGAACTAAATTGAGAAAACAGCGATATAAACAAATGCACATTATTTTCCTACTCCATTGCCTCCATCACTGGAGTCTTGTTTCTTGAAGGAGTCCTACTGTAGTAGAAGTAAAACTGAGAGCAGACTTAATGGAAGGTTTTTGAAAATCTATATATTTTTAAAGATTTGCTTTCACCCAGAATGCTTATGTATCACCTCATTCATATCCTTATAGAAATGACACAAATTCTTACTGGGGTCTTCATAAATGGCTTCATCATGGTGGTGAATGTGGTAGACTCCGTCAGGAAGAGACAAATGGCTCCTCTGGATATGTTTATTCCCTGCCTGGTGTCCTTGAGGGTTTGTCTGCTCTTCTTGATCTTACGTGTGTACCTAGTTTCTGCCTCTGTCGTGAAATAGTCTATATTCGCTGTGTATTGTATTAGTTCTATGTTTGCAAGTATGTAGGAGCTTTGGTTGGCCTCCTGGCTTGCAGTATTCTATTGCGCCGACAGTGTTATCATCCCATAGTCACGTTCTTCTGGCTGAAGATGAGGATTTCCAAGTTGGTTCCCTGGCTGATCCTGGGGTCAACATTGTACACATTTATCAGTTCTGGCATTCAAGTAAAACATATAGAACTCTTACCAAAATAGATTTTTAAAAAATATTTATTTTTTAAATTTAACAATGGTTATATTACATATTTTCATTATCGGATCAGTTTAGATTAATAGATATGGGTATATAAGATTGATCAAACAATTGAACATTAACACTTTCAGTAAACATTACTTTTTTTTTTTTAACAGTTGATACACTGCATATTGTCCTCACAATAGTTATACAGAGCACAGCGTGTGGGCATGACACACCTTCCAATTGATATTGGTAAGGAAAGAAAAAAAATTGAGTTCTTATATTAAGGAGACTATACGATACCCAAAATAGACTTGGTATACCTTCCCTCCAGTCATACAACTCAAACCAGAGGAGTAGATATTGCACCATTTTAACTTTTGATTTTCCATCTGACGGTAACATTAATTGTCTTCCTCTTCTCTGTTCTGCTCTTGATTTTCTCCCTGGAGAGACGTATCCAGAAGACCAAAAACATTGCTACGGCCAGCGGGGACTCGTGCAGAGGTACCCCTGTCAGGGCAATGCTCTCCAGCCTGCCCTTCCTCATCCCCCGCTCCTGCCATCACATGACGGCCATTTTTTCCCCAAACATTCCAGGTTGGAACCTTCTCCTTTACATTCTGCATAGCTGGGGCTGGTACCTACTTGTCTTTATACTCCATCACCTTAATGTTAGGAAAACTTAAGCTGAAACAAAATGCAAAGAATTTCCTGAGCTGTTATCAGTGAGGTCAGTGGGGAGGATCTGTATCAGTCAAGACAATCTAGGAGACAATGACCTCCCTGTTCTCTCTTCCTTACTTACCCAATAAATATTCTGTCCACAAGTATACTGTTCATCATCAGATCTGCCAACCTCAGAAAAGGGTACACTGATATATAAAGCATGACAGATGTCATTAATGGATTATATCTATGTCAGAATCTGCTTGTGATATAGAACTGACCTCTTGAAAGATGAATAATACAGTGATATTTACAGAGGATATCTTCCAATAAATGAAAACCATAATTCTCTCAAAGTTGAAATTTTATTTTTTATGTATGTATGCATGTATGTATATATGTATGTATGTATGTATTTCAGGGCAGTGTCTACAGCGTGTTCAGGGTCTCACTACTCGATCGGACTCATAGTGATCCGCCTGTTCACAGCCTCCCAAGAGCTGGGATTACAGGTGTGCACTGCCACGCCCAGTCTCAATTGCCATCTCAGCATGCCCTGCTGGTGGAACCAGCATAGCAGGGCTGGGGATTGAACCCCTAGCCCCTGAACCTGCTTGCAGATTCTTTAATCCCCTGAGGTATTTGGCCAGCACTTGAAATTCCTGAAAGGAAACAAAACTATTTGCTTAAACTAGTGATGTCAGAAATACACAGAAATCGGTAGCACCCCAGTTGGTAGTCTTTTAATCCTGTATGATTTAACAGTGTAAAAAGGGCAGATTGTTTATCCCTTGTCTTCTTGGATGTTTCTGTCATCTTTACTGAAGTCACAGCTACTGAAGTCCTACTCTGAATGCAAAGGAAGCTGAAGACAGGGAGTCCTTCTCAGTTCCTGTGAGCTTATGCACTGCGTCCCCATTGTAGGGACCCTTGATATCATAGTAACAGAGAAAAGGCTGAGAGGTGCAGGAAAAGGAGGAAGGGGAGGAGAGGGAGGAGTTGGGGTTGGAAGGTTCATTTTCTTTTCTTTCTTTTTTCTTTTTTGTGACCAGTTCAGCCAGCTCTGGATGCTGAGCTGTCATGGCATGTAGAGCTAGGAATTGAACTACAGCCCCTGTACTTGTCTAAGCTTGCCTAAGTAGCAGTTTTATAAAGCTAAGCTATCTCACCAGCCCTGTAGAGTTTGTTTTCTATCTGGCCGAATTTTTTACCTTGGACAGACAAGGGTTTATCGTTGCCTCTTTTTTTTTTTTTTTTTTTTTTCCTGCATGCATGTGTGCTTTTGGCTGTGGGACATTGCTAATGGGTGGCGTCAAGTTGGTCCTCCTACCACAGGGCCTGTCTTCACAGTGAGGCAACAGTGGCAGCTGAGAAGGCCTGCACTGCCCCCATTACCTTGACCTCAGAGATGCATTTCCTGCTGGATGGATGGTGGATTTGGAAACTAAGACTTTTATGTACATTTCTAAACCAGATTCAAAGATCCTCTGCTTTCAGGGATGTCAGTTAAATAAAAGGTGTGTTTAGGTTTTGCTGTTAGTTTAGGTTTATGTGTGATTACTCATAAACTGTATTAGATTTAAATGTGTCTATCACCACTAGTAAGGATTCAAATTCTTATTGTTTTATTGTATTTTAGGATTTAAGTTCTGATAGCTGAGAAGTGGACATGTCCCTCATAGAGAAGTTGCTTTGCAAAACCTGCAAATCTGTGTCTTCATGGCTGTGGGAATTACAGTGCTCTGTGTCTGCCCAGGGCTTGCATCGTGTTCACTAGGGAAGAAAGGAGCAGCCTTCTCTTTCTGTCTATGGCTGTGCTTCTGTCCCTGTGTTAGTCAGCACCAGGACAAGCACTGTGTCTGGAGGTGGGCACTGCTGCTGCAGGGGTAGTAGTTCTGAAGAACCCCCTGTATTCTTCTTACACATGCAGCAAGCTAATAATTGCTCCGTGAACCCGAGAGAGAGCAAGAGCAAGTACAACATCCAGGGTGAAATTCCCCAGTATTTTGCTTCTCATGATCAAGTTGTAATTGATTTTCATGTATCTTTGAACTAAAAGTGCTCATTAACAGTATAACTAGGCCGGAATGAGTAAGTTAGCATACTTGGATGATTACCAAGATTTGTAACGAAGTGGAATTACAAAGTATAATAAAGCATTCTAAAAACATGAGCACTACTGGCTTTCTTCGAAACCACGTTATTGCAGAAATGTTGATGAGCAATTGTGCTGCTCGGTGTTGCACGCAGCGCTTGTTTCTGTGGCTTAAAAGCAGAAGCGTTTCAGCTTTGTCTCTCTGGAGCCCTTCTTATCTGGACTTACAGGCCCTGCCAAGTTGCTCGGTTGTTCTCTCATCAAGCAGGAAATGGACCTCTTTCTATCCTGGCATAGCATCCATCCCTCTGCTTTTAGGAAGGGAATCTGTTATCCAAGCACGGTAGTGCATGGCTATCAATTCAGAACTCTGGGAGGCAGAGGCAGGAGGGGTGCCTGTGTGAGCCTATCTTGAGCATCTTAGCCACAGAGCAATAACTCCACGGGCAAAAAAAAATTTAGATGCTTTAGTATAAAGGCTATGATTACATCTATAGAATCCTGGGACTCAAAAAGGTAAGTGGGTGACAAGGAGTGAGACAGAGAGAGACACAGGGGGAGAGGAGACAGAACAAAAGGAAGGAAAATAAGATAGGAATAAAAGGAAGAAGGAGTAGACAAGGGAGGAAAAACAAAGAATAAAGGGAGGAAGGAAGGAAGGAAGGAAGGAAGGAAGAAGCCAGACAGGGCTCATGGCGATGCCTGAGGTCTGGATGAAGCTAAAGCATCCCTCAGCCTCCCGTGTGGAAGTCCATCCTTACTATAGAGAATGAGAAGGAAGAAAATTAATCTTTTGGGATGTTTACAGTGTGGTAAGTCTTCAGAGTGGGGGCCCAAGACGAACCCTGGTAGCTTCAGAAGAAGTGGGCCAGGCAGAGAACCGACACACTTATGCTATTACTGTCTCTCCTAAAAGTCAGATGCAGCTTGGCCATGGCAACAGAGCCATGAGGCAAGGACATGCTGTGCTCCTGGTAACTCCCCAGTTGGCAGTAGGGTGGCAGGACGAGGCAGGACAAGACAGGACTCAGGCTTATCAGTACTGATGCTGGGAGATGTCCTGTGCTGTCCCACTGTTCTCCATGCCATGCCTCAGAAGGTCAGTACTGTGCTACCGTCAGTCTGGCTTCCAGTGCGAGTTTTGAGCAGAGTTTAAGCCCAGAGGCAGCCTCTTCCTGAAAAGGTTTTCTGCAGAGAGAGCCCTTTGCATTTCAGAGAGGAGGCCTCCCCCAGCTGACACTATCAAGTGTGACGTGAGCCCTCCAGGGCTCAACCAAGGAGCTCTATACTGTTTGTCAGGATGAAAGGAAGTGACATCATTGAGAAGACTAAGTCCGAGAGCTTATCCTGTTAGTTCCTGTGGGTCTGGGGCCCGGAGTCAGCACACATACCCTTGGTGGTCTGGTTCTTCTCTTCTGACATGAAAGAGGAAGAAGATTCAGAGAAGGCCAGGGAAAAAGTGAAGCACTTTGCTTGTAAGTATTGCAGTAAGTGGTAGGAAGCCATGCCCAAGGAGTGAGATGCTCAGAGCTACCATAATGCCATGTCTGGGGCACTGGCCCTGTTTTATGGGTACAGGCTTGTCTCCACCGTCCAGAATGTCCACTCTTGATTGAATGGATAATAGGGTTGTGGCTAGGGAATCAATCTTGCAGTCTATAAGGGATTTTACAGAGCAGCTTAATTTTGGGACATTACTTATGGGAAGAGAAGGGGAAATGGGGACGGGATAACTTTCACAGACTCAGGTGACAGGTTTTCAGACCGAAACCACAACGTTGTTGGCCAATTGTTTAATGCTCAGAACCTGTATTATCCACCCTCTAAAAAGAGACAAAGTGTTTTACCCAACTGTGGGGTCCATTCCGACACTATTGATGGCATCTAAAACATGAGTGGTGCAACAGCATGAATATTAACAGAATGAACACTGAAATTCTAAACATCTCCAATAAGTAAATACCCTCATTCAGCCTCACACTGAGGTGTTGCTCCAGTGTCTCTAGTTGTCTGTAACACTTACTGCCTTGCTTTTACATTAAGTGATACTCCATGTCATTTTGTTGTGTAACTACTTTAAAATTCAGGAGAGACTGGCCCTTGAGCACCACTGGCATGGAGGCACAGTGAATCTGCTGGCGCTCTGTCCCACCAAGTGAGAATGCAGGCAGTGTCTGGGCAGCTCCAGGGACCTGGCGAATCTGGCTCCCACGCACAACCCATGCGAAAGCTTTGCTGACCTTTCCGCCACATCAGTCAGGAGAGCATTGGTGAGTCTTATCCTGCAACCCCACTGTCAGGAAACTTACTGACCTATACCTCTTCCACCACAGCTGAGTCTTCCTGATCACTGGAAGTTCCAAAAATAGCAAAATGAAGGAACGCCTGGCAATCTCAGTCCTCTAGCCCACGCAGAACAGGTCCAGGAGACAGGATGTACAAGAACTTGAAAACCACATACCTGAAATTTCTGCAATGATATGAACTGAAATAAGTAAACGAATCCATCGAGTTGCATACAACATCAGATCAGAGGGCCAGTGAGATAGTGCAATGGACTAAGCACATGTTTAGGCAAGCGCAGGGGCAAGAATGTGAGAGAGTATAGCAACAACTGAAATTTCATTAGAAGCAGCACACATCTAACAGACCAGAATGACAGGCATCCCAAGCGTAGTTTTGGTGTTACACATTGCTACCCTCAGTATGGAAAACCTGGTGGAGGTACTTAGGACCATTTTCTAGTTCATTCTGCGTATATAAGTGCATGGTTTTGCTACTGCCATGTTTCCTATCTTTTCTGATGCAGTCTCTTCATTGTTTAACCGTTAAGTTCTTGATTTCCATTTAGCTGTATTATGCCTTTCCACTTTAATTTCTTCTTTTGAGTTCTCACACTAGGAAGACTATACAATATTTACAAATGTAGGTCTGGTGTATTTCACTTATGAGTATATCTTCAAGATATATCCACTTATATATGAAGTCTACTGGTTTATCATTCTTTATAGAGGAGTAATATTCCATTGTATAAAAACATAATATCTTTTTCAACCATTCTTCAGATGATGGACATTTTGGTTGTTTCTAAGATTTGGCTATCACAAATTGTGCTGCTACAAACATAGGTGCACAGACATCATTATGATATGATCTTTTCAGTTCTTCTGGGAAAATTCCCATCAGGGGAGTAGCTTGATTGAAAGGGATTTCCAGTTGTAGTATTTTAAGGAGTCTTCAGACTGTTTTCTATAATGTTTCCACCAGTCGGTATTCCTGCCCGTAATGGAGAAGTGTTCCTTTTTTCCCGCAACCTCTCCAACATTTGTTGTTGGTTTATTTCTTTATAGTAAGCATTCTTTCTGGGATGAAATGGTGTCTAAGTGTTGTCTTAATTTGCATTTCACGAGTGGCTAGCAATGTGGAGAATTTATTCATGTAATTATAGGCTTGTTGGGTTTCTTTCTCTGAGAATTGTATGTTCATCTCAGATTACCATTTCTGGATTGGATCTTTTAATTTTGGGACTCTAATGTTTTTAGTTCTTTTTAAATTCTAGGTAGAAGACCTTGGTCTGAATATTTATTAGTTAATTTTTTTTTAAATTTGTGGGTTGTCTTTTCACTCTGTCGGTAATTCTTTCGATGTACATAAACTTCTCAGCTGGAGGTCACATTTGTTTATTCTTTCAAGCGTTAAACATGCATTTTGATTTTTGTACATGAGTAGCCACTTTAAGAATCTTTACTCTCACACTATTGATGTCACAGATTAAATGGACAGATTCCTAGAAAAGTGCACATTTCTAAAACTGAATCAAGAAGGTATGAAAATGCTCAATAACCCAATAAAAGCCAATTAAATATAAAATGTCATAAAAAAACACTGACAAAGAAAAGTCTAGGTCCTGATGGATTCACAACCGACTTTTATAAGAAATTTACAGAGATATAATACCAGTACTCCTCAAATTCTTCTGAAATTGAAAAGGAAACAATCCTCCCTCATACATTCCTGCAGCCAAGCATTATAGTGATACCAAAACCAGACAAAAGTTCAACTGAAAAAGAGAACTACTGGCCAGTCTCTCTCATGGACATAGGTGCAAACATCCTAAATGAAATCCTTGCAATCGAATACAACGAATCATTAAGAAGATTAAGAAGGTTATTCATCATGACCAGGTAAGACTAATGCCAGTAATTCAAGGATGAGTCAGCATAGGCAAATATATAAAAATAATACACTATATCAATAGAGCCAAATCCAAAAACCACCAGATCATCTCAACTGATACAGAAACCCTTTTGACAAATTCCAACAAGCATTCATGCTCAAAGTTCTATAGAAAATTGGAATAGAGGGCCTCTAACTTAATTTGATAAAATCCATCTGTGACAGTCAACAACTGACATAATTCTGAATGCGGAAAGAGTGAAATCTTTTACTCTCAGATCTGGTACAACATAAGCAAGACTTCTATCACCACTCCTGTTCAATACAGCTCTGGAATCATTAGCTAGATTCACCAGACAAGAAAGATAAATAAAAGAAATAAGAATAGGTAAAGAAGAAGTTAGACTATTATTATTTGCCAATGGCACGATAGTCTACTTGGAAGACCCAAAAACTCCACGAAGAGGGTACTAGAATTAATTAACAAATTAAATAGCATAGTAGGATACAAAGCCAACATAGAAAAGTCAATAGCATTCCTCTACACAGATAACAAACACAATGAGAAAGCAATTAGAGAAACAATACCTTTTATAATACCACCAAAGAAAATGAAATACTTAGGAATTAACTTAACTAAAGAAGTAAAAGATCTATTCAATGAAAACTACAGTACTCTGAAAAAAAAAATGATCCTAGAGGATTTTAGAAAATTGAAAGATATGCCCTGCTCCTGGATAGGAAGAACCAACACTGTGAAGATGGCCATACTCCCTAAATTGTTATATAGATTTAATGCAATCCCTATCAAAATACCATCAACATACCTCACAGAGCTGAGAAACCCTTCCTAAAATTTATTTGGAACCAGAAAAGACCTAGAATTGGAAAGACAACCCTGGGCAACAAAGATAAGGCAGGAGACGTTACA
>PVJA010001035.1:119785-138964 GCA_004027025.1 Myocastor coypus
AAAAAAAAAAAAAAAAAAAAAAAAAAAAAAAAAAAAAAAAAAAAAAAAAAAAAAAAAAAAAAAAAAAAAAAAAAAAAAAAAAAAAAAAAAAAAAAAAAAAAAAAAAAAAAAAAAAAAAAAAAAAAAAAAAAAAAAAAAAAAACACCTGAGGATGAATGGAATAGATTAGAAGATGCGGAAGCAAATACAAACACACTCAGCCACCTTATCTTGGACAAAGGGGCCAAACATGTTTAGTGGTAGAAAGACATCCTCTTTAACAAATGGTGCTGAAAAGACTGGCTGTCCACATTTCAAAAACTTAAACTTGACCCAGGTCTATCACTGTCTACTAAACTAAAGTCAAACTGGATTAAAGATCTAAATATTAAAAGAGAATCATTAAATTTCCTGGAAGAGGAAGTGGTAGGAAATCTTGAAGACAATGGGGTAGCCAGTTCATGGATAAAAATTCTTAGTGTCTTATAAATTTATTTTTCCAGTTTTATATGCATGTATCTGATAATCTAATTAAGTAAATCGTAGATAACATTATGCAATGCAAGAAATACTGTCAAAGTCTTAGTTTATTTAGTGAAATTCTGTATCATTTATAATTTTTATCATCGTTATTTTGAATTCTTTTTAAAAATAAAAATGAAACAAAAAATAAAATTTAAGACGTTTTAAAATGTCTTAGTCTTTATACATTGGACAATTATTAGATAGTAGATGTACATGGATGACCATGGAACATAATGAAAGGAAAAGCAATTATTTTTTTAAGGAGCATTTTTTGAAGAACTCCTTGACAAAGTGAAGCAGAATCTCAGCGGTGGCACAACTGTTATTCCTGGTGGAAAAGAAGACCGAGAAGCACAAGCTGGTTCTTAACCTCAGAAAGCTCTCTACAGTCATCTGAGGATCATCAATTCCACTATTTGTATATGGTGACCATGGAAGCTAAGAAGATCTAGAAAATGCAAAATCCACGAGCAGGAAGCAAATTGCTGCTAGACTATCTCTTTCGTATTTGAATGTCTCTGAACTAAATTGTGGAAACAGTGATATAAAGGCACAACTCTTTCCTGCTCCATTAACTTTATGACTAGAATTTTTCTTCTTAAAGAGTACTGTCCTAGCTGAAGAACAACATAGAGTTTAGTAATAAAGGCTTACTGAACATCTATACATCTTCTCAGATTTTCTCCCTTCCAACATGTTAATCCATCAGTTCATTGTTCATTTCCTGATAGCAGTGGCACAGCTTCCTACTGGGAACTTGATAAATGGCTTCATCATAGCGGTGAATGCAGTGGACTTCATGAGACAGAGAAAAATGGCTCCTTTGGATCTGCTCCTTTGCTGCCTAGTGTCTTCGCGGATTTGTTTCCAGTTGCTCATCTTCCTTGCATATCTGGCCCTTCTGTCCCTCATGAAACGGTCTATACTTGAAGAGATTTCTTTAATGTTTGTGTTTATAAATAATTTGGAGCTTTGGTTAGCCACGTGGCTGGGTGTTTTCTACTGTGCCAAGATCGCCACCATCCCTCACCCGCTGTTCTTCTGGCTGAAGAGGAGGATTTCCAAGTTGGTTCCCTGGATGATCTTAGGGTCAGCATTGTATGCATCTCTCAGTTCCGGCATCCAGGATAAACATACGTGGACTATGACGCAAAAATATTTGGTGAGCATTTTCTCCAGTAATGAAACTAAAACCAAAGGAGTCAACATTGTACCACTTTCTATTCTGATGTTTCATCTGACAGTGCCATTAATTATCTTCCTTGTCTCTGTTATGCTCTTGATTTTCTCCTTGGGGAGACACACCCAAAAGATGACAACTGTTGTTGCTGGAAGCCAGGACCTCCGTAGGAGTGCCCCTGCCAAGGCGATGCTGTCCATCCTGTCCTTCTTCATCCTCTACTCCTCCCACTACATGATGACAATTTTGTTCTTTTCTTCGATGTTCCAGTTTGGCAGCTTCCTTTTTGACTTCTTCACTTTTGTATCTGCCATCTACCCACAAATACACTCTGTCATCTTAATTTTAGGAAATCCTAAACTGAAACAAAATGCAAAGAAATTCTTGCTCTGTGATCAGTGTGGTCAGTGACAGGGATTTCGATCAGTTGAAAGATGTAAGATGTCACTGTCTTGCAAGTGTCTGTCTCCTATTATTCACTCAATAAAGAACCTCTACACCAATGCTCTCTTCTTAGCCTGTCCATTACGAGGCACCACACAGATTCGTTAACTTCACAAAAGGTGACGTCGATCTGTCAGCTACAACAAATGTTTCTGGGTTCCATCTATGTAAGTGGAAATGAGAGACAGAGAAAGATAACTCTGTTCCTGTCACACCTGCAGCTCAGCAAATACTAGTTCTGTGAACCCAGGGTGTGTTTGTCTGCATCTGGGCAGAGAGAATGCGAGTAGCTTTAAACATCTGGTGAGAAATCTCTGAGGATTTTCTTTCTCAGATACCAAGTCATGATTCAGATTCGTGTATCTTTGCTCTACAAGTGCTCATTAATAGCATAAGAAGGATATGACTAAGTTTGCATACTTGTAATATTACCAAGATTTATAACAAAGTAAAATTGTGAAGTATAATAAAGCATTCCAAAAACATAACACTGCTGTGTTTGTCTGGACTCAGTAGCTCTGCGCAGTTGTTTTGTCTTCTTCTTCTCGAACAGCAGCTAGATCTCTATCTACCTTGGCACAGCATCCTTCCCTCCACTTTTGATGTGTCCTGTTATCCAAGCATGGAAATGCAGGTCTACAATTTCAGGACTCTGGGAGGCTGAGGCAGGAGGAGTGCATGTGTGAGCCTAGCTTGAACAACTATCACACAGAATAATAACTTTAGAAAAAATTCTTGCAAGGCTTCACATGTAGTTCAGAATAAAGGTTCTAGCTATATCCCGAGAAACAAGGGCTAAAAAAAGGAGTGCATGCAGCATGTAAGGAGGAAGCGAAAGAAAGACAGAGATACACAGAAAGAGGGGGAAACAGAGAGAACAAAAACCAAGAGAAAGGAACAAAGGAAGCAGTGCATGAAGGAAAAATAAAGAATAGATAAACAAGGAGAAAAGAAGAATAAAGAGAAGAAGGACGGAAGGAGAGAGGCAAGGGTTTGAGCAGGGCACGTGGCAATGGACGTGGACTGCATAAGGCACTAGTGTTCCGGAGGTTCCCGTGTGGAAGTTAGTCCTCTAACAGCTTAGCAAATCACACTACATGGTTCCAGGGTAAACCCTGAGGGACCTGACTGACCTCATCAGATACAAATGTTACACATTTTTATAACATAGGTTCTGCTTTATCTTTGTTTTAACCATCAAGCAGAAAAGTCTAACCACAAGGCATAAAAAGGAAAACCATATTAATATGCTGAGTTTCAAAAGGCTCAACAGCCCCTGATGATGCCCGATGAGCTGGTAATCCATTGCTGTTAGGGACTCTTGGACTAAATATACAGCTATTTTATCTTTTTGCCATGAAAAGAAAGATCTGTAGTAATTGTGTGTAGACAGGAGATCATGTCTGCATCTTGTACTCTGAACAACTATGATGAAGACGACATTATGCAGCGTATGAACTATTGTAAAAAATAATAAAAATAAATTTTAAAAAGTCCTCTCTATGAGAAATGACACTAAAAACCTTAATATCCTTTCCTGTGAAGGGGAGAAGCACTGAGTGGGTTGAGTCAACAGAGTAGGGCCCATAATGAACTCTGTTGGCTTTTGGGGAAGAGAGGCAGGCACTGAACAGATGCATCTGTTCTCTTGCTATCTCGTCCCTGCTACTTTGAAGTAGATTCAGCCCAGCCGTGGACTAAAACTGTGGCCCCAGAAACCACGTATTCCAGATCTCTTCATGTGGCAGTAGGGTGACAATGTGAGACAGGCCTCACCCTCATCAGTACTGAAGCCAGGAGATATCTTGTGCTACCTCGCTACCCTTAACACCACGTGTCCCAGGAAGTCAGTGCTGTGCTGCAGTTAGCCTGCCTTCCAGAGAGGACTTCGAACAGAGTTTGGGCCCAGAGGCAGCTTCTTCCTGAACAGGAGTCTGCATGGACAGCCCTTTACACTTCAGAGAGGAGTCCCACATCTGGGCACACAACCTGAATGCTTCAGTGCCTAACCCGGGAGCTCTCCACTGTCTGCTATGGGGAAAGGAGGTGATGTCACCCGAGACGACTATATCTGAGAGATTCTCTCGTTAGCTCCAGTGTGTCTGTGGTCAGGGCCCAGCACTTGCACCTTCAACCATCAGGTCTGTGTCTGACATGGAAAAAAGAAGAGGAACCAGGGAAGTCCAGGGGTAGCCCAAAACATTTTGTTCATACACACTACAAAAAAGTAGTAGGAATCCATGCCTGGGAAGGGGTGAGAATGCTTATACCGGAAACAAGGCCAAGTGTTGGGCTCTGGCCCTACTTTTGGGGGTATATTCCTGCCTCCACCCTCCCAAAGGTACACTCTTGAGTCGATATTGAGCTTGTGGCTAGGGAATAAGTTCTGTGGTCTACAAGGGATTTTTCAGATGTGATTATTTGGGCATATTACCTATAGGAAGGAAAATTTGGGGTCAGATAGCTTACATAGACACAGGACTGACGGGCTTTCAGATCAAAACCACAACGTTGTTTGGAAGTAAAATGGTGCTGATAATCATCAGAGCCTTTTTTTCTCTACCCTCTAAAGACATAAAAGACTGAGTCTTTTATCCACCTGAGGAGTCCATTCTGGCTCTATACTATAAATGGACATTTGAAATGTGAGTAGAGCAGCAATATGAATATTAACATAATGAACACTGAAATTCTAAATGACTCCCAATTCTAAATGCCTTCATTCCACCTCACACTGAGGTGTTGCTCTAATGTCTCTAGTTGCCTGTAACACTTATTACCTTGCTTTTATATTCAGTGATACTTTGTAGCTTGTCCTGTATTTTGCTATATATCTACCTTAAAATTCAGGATGCTCTGATTTTTTCAGTCTTTGTACATCACAGAATTACTACATAGGAGACATAGATTGCTGACCATGGACATGATGAAAGTGGAAGTGATCTTTTTTTTTTTTTTTTTTTAAGGAAAAATTCTTTCTTTCCTTCTTTCTTTCTTTCTTTCTTTCTTTCTTTCTTTCTTTCTTTCTTTCTTTCTTTCTTTCTTTCTTTCTTTCTTTCTTTCTTTCTTTCTTTCCTTCTTTTCCTGCTGGTACCAAGCATCAAACTCAGGACCTTACACTTGCCAGGCAAGCACTTATTCCACTGAGCTATCTCCCAACCTCAAAATACTATTTTTGAATACCCTGATAATGTGAAATAGAATCTCAGCTGTGCATAACTACTTATTCATGGTTGAGAACAATGTGGAGTGCTAGCAAGGTTCTCTAGCCTTGGAAACCTTTAGCACTCATCTAAAGACAGCCAATTCCACTGTTTGCATATGGCGACTCTGAAATTTAAGAAGAGCTAGGGAATGCAAAAGCCATGAACAGGAAGCAAATCATCGCAGACTATCTTTTTCCTTATTTGAATGTCTCTGAACTAAATTGATTAAACAGTGATACAAATAAAGGCACAACTCCTTCCTGCTCCATTAACCTCATGATTGGAATCATTCTCCTCAACATAGTCCTGTGCTAACTGAAGAAATGCAGAGAGTGTGAGTAATAGAAGCTTCCAGAAAATCTATACATCTCAGAATTGCCTCCTTCCAGCATGCTAAGTGATCAGCGCATTGTCCAGTTCCTGATCGCAGTGGCTCAGTTCCTTACTGGAGTCTGTGCAAATGGCCTCATCCTGGTGGTGAATGTGCTGGGCTTCATCAGACAGAGACACGTTGCTCCTCTGGATTTGCTCCTTTGCTGCCTGGCGACTTCGAGGATTTGCCTGCACTTGCTCATGTTCTTTGTGCACTTGATGGTCCACGCCTTCATCAAAAAGTCAGCATTTGTTGAGTATTACATAATTTTTTTGTTTTTAACTCTTTGGGGGCTTTGGTTAGCCACCTGGCTAGGTGTTTTCTACTGCACCAAGATCGCCACCATCCCGCACCCCCTGTTCTACTGGATAAAGATGAGGATTTCCAAGTTGGTTCCCTGGCTGATCCTAGGGTCAACGCTGTATTCATCTATTAGTTGTGGCATCCATGAAAAATATGTGTGGGCTTTTAAACCAGATGACTTGGTTACATTTTTCACCAATAATGCAACTCAGAACAAAGAAATGGACACTGTGTCATATTCACTTTTGATTTTGCATCTGACCATGCCATCAATTATCTTCCTCATAACTGTTCTCCTTTTGATTTTCTCCCTGGGCAGACACACCCAGAAGATGAGAAACAATGCTGCAGGAACCCGGGACCCCCGCACGTGCATCACTGTCAAGGCCATGCTTTACATACTATCCTTCCTCATCCTCTACTTCTCCAACTACATGATGTCCTTTTTGTTCTTTTTCCGCAAAATACAGTTTGGAAGCTTCCGCTTTATGTTCTGCACCTTGTTGTCTGGCATCTACCCATCTATACATTCTATCATCTTAATTTTAGGAAATCCTAAACTGAAACAAACACAAAGAAGTTCTTTCTATATTGTCAGTGAGGTTAGTGAGAAGCGCATGGATCAATGGAGTGAGTCTATGTGTCGATGACTTCCTTGCGTCTGTCTCCCTCCCTCACTCAGTGAGAATTCTCTTCACAACTATACAGGTCAACATTGTCGATCAAAAATCCGGAAGCACAGCTACAGATTTCTACTTTGACATAGGGAGCCAGTGTCGTGCAGAGCACAATACATATCTCTAAGTCACATCTATGTGAAAGTTCTATTTGTTATGTGCATCCTCCACATTAGAATTAAATAGTACAGTGATCTTTGCACAGAGCATCTTTCAAGTGCACAAAATACTACAATTTTACCAAAGATGCAGGTATTGAAGAAGGAAGAAAGCATTTCTTTCAATTTGTGATCTCAGAAAGACACAGATTACTATAACATCCCCATCTGTAAACTCTCCAGATTGGAATGGATGGTATGCCTCAGACAGACTGACTGTTCATCCCTTCTCTATCTGCAATTAATACTTGTCCTCTGAATGCACAGATGATGAAGGTCTTTTTGTCAAGAAGGAACCCGAGGTCAGGGAGTGATTCTTAGTTTCTCTGAGCAATATCACTGTATGCTTTCAGAGAACCTAGATGGCACAGTAATTCTTCCCAGCAAATGACAAAAAGGCTGATAGAAGAGGATAAGGAGGAAAAGCGAGGAATTTAGATCAGAGTAAAAGGAGAAGAGAGAACAGTTTAGACCTGAGGGCTCATTTTGCATCTTTCCAAGGTGCGCCTCTGGGACAGACAATGGCTTGCACAGGTAGTGTATGGCACTCTTGTGCCACTGGCTTCAGAAACTTTCCACTGGATTAAGGTTGAGTACATTGTTCGACCACATGGGCTGTTTTCTCAGTGAAGCAGCATTAGTGCATGGAACGAAGTCGGTGGAAGGAGAGGGGAGTCTCCCCTTCCGCTAACCCCATATGGCATTGACTGCCTGACTGGGTATGATTTGCGGAACTCTGTGTTTCACAGATGTTTCCATAGTGTACTGAACTCCACTTTATTTCAGATGAGGCAGCGCACTAAAAGCTGTACTTAACCATGGCTACAAATTTTGGTTCATGTGGGATGGCATAAACTGGAGATATAGAAGGACCAGCCAGAGAGGTGACTCAAAGAAAACTGTCTTCACAAGTTCTGGAAATGTGTGTGTCTTCCTGGCAGTGGGAATTAGAGGGTTTTGTGCCTTCCCACGACTTGGACCTGACTCCCTAGGGAACCAAAGATGAACGCCACCTCCTGTGCACACCTCACAGTCCTCCCCTGTGGAGTGCATCTCTGGGACTTGAACAGCATCAGGACCTGAATGTGGCTGCTGCTGGGGAGGGAACCCTGGAGACATCACCTTGTTCTTCTCACAACTGCGGGCCAGCTAATACTTGCTAGGTCAGCCCAGAATATGTGTTTCTGCCACTGGGGAGAGAGAGCCAGAGAAAGTGCGACGTGCAGAGAGGAATCCAGGTGGACGCTGTTGCTCAGATAAACGCGTATGGTTGTGTCTCGTGGATCCTTGCTCTAAGAACGGTAGTTTAGAGCATACCTAGGAAGATACGGCTCAGTTTGAATACTTATAATATTATCATGAATTAGAACAAAGAAAACCCACAGACTAGAGAAATAAACACTGCGAACACAAAGCCACTGCTCGATTTCCTAGGCATCAATTTCCTACACAAATATGGATGAGATAGTGTGCTGCTGGATGTTGGTTGCAGCACTGTTTGCTATATCAGAATAGCAGAAGAGTCTCAGGCTTGTCTCTCCTGAGCCCTCTCTTTCAGGACTCAGCACCCCTGACAAATTGTTTTTGTCTTTCTCTCATATAGCATGTTGACATCAATCTGCCCTGGCTCAACAAGCCCCTATCCTATGCTTTTAGAGATGGTGCCTGTTGACAAAACATGGTATTCTATTGCATTACTAGAATTCCAGGACTCTGGGAGGCTGAGGCAGGAGGACTGCAAGTGTTAACATAGCCTGGCACCGTAGCGACAGAAGAATACCTTGAACACTTTAAGGCTACAGATGTACCTCAGTGTAAAGTTTCCAGGGGGTCTTAGTCCACCTACTCACTGTAACAGGGCCCGTATGTTTCTTCTACACTTAAAGAGGAAGAAAATTGCGAGAAGGCCAGTACAAAGCCAAAGTCCTTGGAAGTACTTCATGATGCAGTTTGACCTATGCCGAGGGAGGAGTGTGGTACTCTGACATGTGACACCTTCCACCTGAGGACAGAAATCCTGTGTTGTGCAGTAGGGTCTTGTCTCCAACTCTCTCTGACTCAACACTTGGTTCACTGGATATTGAGGTTGTATGCAGGGGTTCAGATTTTGGGCCACGCAGATCTGTCCTGAGCAGTTCGTTCATGGGAGGTTGCTAACTAGAACCTAAATGTAAGCAGAAGTGATGCCTTACAGACACACAAGTGTGACAGAGTATAAACATAAAAATAGAACTTTGTTCACCAATGGCCACGCATAGCCACAACAGATCCTCACTACCAACCATCTTGAATGGGCCTAAGTCTTTAACCCTCTCAAAGAGTCCATTCTGACTATACATTATACACAGGCATTAAAATGGCTATGGCTACAATTTGTATAAGAAAATATTAGAGTAAAATTGTTTACTGTTTTATACCTGATGTCAACTTGAGTTTAGAAGCTTAATTAAGTGACTCAGTAAAGATCCACCGTTGTTAATTTATAAACATTCATATCCTGTGCAAGAAGGGGCAAGGATATTGTGTGAGTTCTACACTCCTATCCCCAGGGTAGCTTGTTTATAATACAAGGAGGGGAGGCATCCTGGGTAGAAGTCACAGCTATCACCCTTGTTTTTGCCCTTCTCTGATTTCTGGTGCCATGAATTACAACTGTTGGCCATATGCCACTCTCCCTGCAAGCCAGCTGGGCATAAACTGAAACCTTCACAAAACATAGGCTAAATAAACATTTCCTTCCTTAATTGTGGGTGTTGGGTATTTAGACCAGCAATGCATGTAAAGTGACTGAAAGAGAATTTGGTCCTAGAGAAGTGGGGTCGCTGCTATGAATGGTTGACCATGTTGTTCAAGTGCTTTTGGGAATGGTCTATGGTAAAAGATAAAAAGGGTTTGGAGATGTCATCTCCTAGGAAAGCACTGGGATGACGCTGGCTCTTTGTACGAGGGATTCTTGTCAGTGCTCAGAGTACCAGAATGCTGATGGAAAGACTGCCTGTAAAGCTGAGGTTGGGGAGGTTTCTTCTCTGAACAATGACCATGTTGATTTGTAGAATCTAGATAAATTTACATTATGCCTCGGCAGAAACTTTATATGCATTTTACTCCTGCCCAGAGACTTTGCCTGAGACTGAGATTTAGCACAGTAGACTAGTTAATGTGACAAAGGAAGCCTCAAGGCAATTCTATGTTGAGGTAGTGGCATGGCTATTTTTAGAGACATTTAGTCAGATACACGTTGAGAGTCAAAGGCAAAGAGCCCACGAGGATGATTTAAGATGTTGCGAGTGTGACCAGAAAGAAGGCACCAGGAAGGCTGCAGACTGCAAATACAGAGCTGACGTCTATATTGCTGCAGAGGAACAGGAAGACAGAAAAGATGTACAGATGGCATCACAGGAGGTGGCAGGTTCTTGCACTTAATGGCCTGAGAATAGTAAGGGTGAGAGACTTTGCTTTCAGGACAAAGCTTAAGAGCCCCATGTTCCCGAATGGAGGCGGTGGCCACCACAGGTTCCAGAACGGCACTGGCAGAGAGAATCTGGTCCTCAGAACCAGGGTCAGGGTGTTCAGCAATCGAGGCATTTGACCCATAAAAACAAGAGGGAAGAAGGCAGGCAACTGCTCCAACTGCCAGCAGCACTTGGCGTCATCTGTGTGGTGTTGGTTTTCTGTGCATTGAGAATGCAGCACTTCTGAGGTTAAGAAGATATTCACCTAGATTTCAGAAGGCCTTGCAGCCAGGCAGTGTGCTCTTGTGTGTGGGGGTAATGTGTAAATGTATGAGTGAGAAGCCTATTTAATTGAAACCCCAGAAGTTTGAAAAACCTGGGAATATGAGTTTTGTCAGGAATGCTGCAAGGAGAGAGCAAAGCCAGCCCCAGAGAAAAGGCATGGGAGCTACCAGCAGAAGCGTCATTGAATGCCGTGGAAGTCTTGAAGTACTCAGAACCTGGTGCAGATTGCTTCAGATGTTCCCTATGGAACTACAGGGTTTGATGTTTCCTCTTCTGAATTTTGAACTTGCTTTGGTCTGAAAAGTTTTGTATCCTGCTGTGCCTTTGATTGTTGAAAGTGTTTTACATTTCGTTTTTACAGGGGAGCATAACTAAGGACTTGGCTTAGATTTTGGAGACTGGCAACAAGGAATTTTTGACATTGGGGAAACTGTTAGGAAGTGGACGTCTCTTACACATAGACTAAAGGCGTTTTGCATAGAGGGGTTGAGGAAGGATTCGGTGCAACTTGGTTGGGAAAGCTTAATCGTTACAGTTGGGCCACTTTAAAGGACCTCAGATCTTAACAGCAGCTGCTTCTTCCTTCTTGGAAAAGCGCCAGTCTGCTCTGTCAGTGTGGCGCGAAGAGCAACAGGCATGACTGACGCTGTAGTTGCTGTTTCTCCCTGGCTCCTCGAAGTTTCCTTCTGTCATGAACTTGGGACCCCTGCTTTGGAGTCAGAGAAGTATGGACCGAAAACTCCACTAACTGTGAACTCGATAAACCATTCTTCCTTCATTTCAGATGTCACATATTTGTCCCAGCAATGAGAGAATAATAACTGAGACAATTTCAAGTATCTCCTACAAACATAAGTAGTGTCTACACATACATGAAATCCTTATTGCCTTTCTTTTATATAGACTAATGCTTAGGTTTGAAACGTAAATATTTATATAACTGCTTTCAATTTTAGGAGGTTTACAGATTCCTGCTTTTAACCATTGGAGAACTACTATGAGGGAGTCTTCTACTATGGGATATAACACAGCGGTAATGATATAGGAAGGTAATTTTTAACAAATATCTTGATAGCATGGGATTAATTACTAAGTGTAGTATAGCCACTTACTCATAGTGGGGATGAAGGGAGCTCATAGTGGAGACAGAGGAGCTCTGTCTGGTTCTCCAGCAGCCATCTGAAAGTGTCCAGTTCAACTCTTTGCTTATTGGAATTATGAAAAGTAAATGACCTAGGAAATGCAAAAGCCAGAAGCAAGAAGCAAATCAATGCCAAACTATCTCTCTCTTATTTGAACGTCTCAGAATTAAACTGGGAAAGCAGGGATAAAAACAGCTGCACCCAGCCTACCCACTCTATAGCATGCATCGCTAGGAGCATGTTTCTAGAAGACTCCTGCTCTAGCTGAAGAACAGACTGGGTGGTTGCAGCTGTGTGCAAGTCTATACTTCTTAAACAAATGGCTGATGGGCTGAAAATATAGCGCTGACATCAATACTGCTTCAGAGGAAGTGAAAGGCTGATATTCTTTCTTCTAACATGCTAACATATGATGTCATCCATTTCCTTATGGTAGTGGCACAGTTTCTTACTGGGGTTCTTATAAATGGCTGCATCATGGTGGTCAATGCAATGGACTTGATCGGGAAGAGACAAATTTCTCCTCTGGATATGCTCATTTCCTGCCTGGCAACTTCAAGGATTTGTAGGCAAATACTTGCCCTCCTTCTGCCCCTGGCTCTTTTCTCCTTCATTAATCAGCCGTCACCCCAGAATATAAATACAGTTTTTACAGTTATAAATATTTGGAGACTACGGTTGGTCACATGGCTTAATGTGTTTTATTGGGCTAAGATCGCCACCATTCCACACCTGCTGTTTTCATGGCTGAAGATGAAGATTTCCTAACTGGTGCCCTGGCTGATTCTGGGGTCTGCATTGTACGCAGTTATTGGTATTGGCATCCACCGAAATTACATGTGGACTATTACTGAGACATTTTTGGGACACTTTTTTGCCCAGTAATGAAACTCACACCAAAAGAATGGACATTGCACCACTTTCTATTTTAATTTTCCATCTTTTTGTGCTCTTAATTGTCTTCCTCATCGCTGTTCTGCTCTTGACATTTCCCTTGGGGAAACATTCCTGGAAGATGAGAACCATCGCTACAGGAGCCCAGAACCATTGTCTCAGTGCCCCATCCTCTCCTTCTTCTTCCTCTACATCTGCTACTACACCAGCACCATTGTGTTTTGTGCTATAGATTTACAGTATGCAAAGTTCTTCATTCTATTCTGGAATTTAATTGGTGGCAGCTCTCCACCTATACACTCTGTCATCTTAATTTTAACCAATGGCAAACTGAAACAAAATGCCAAGCAGTGCCTGCTCTGTGGTCAGTGTGGTAAGTGAGAGAGATCTGTATCAGTTGAAAGGGCCTAGGAGTCAGTGGCTTTCCTGTGTCTGTATTCCCAGTTTGTTCTCCCCTCACTCACAAATCAGCATCAAAGCCATAAATGCCCTGCTTATCATAGCAGCCCAGGTGTTCAGAGGCGCTCTTACAGATCTGTTACCTTTCAGAAAGGGAACAATGGTCTGTAAAAAATCAAATTCCAGTGGATTACATGTCATAGTGCTGGCTATAATATGCAGCAGTCATCTTGTAAGATAAATGGTATCAGGATCTAGTTCCAGAATGTCTCCACGTGTGTGCAAAACCATAATTCCCTCAAAGGTGAAGGTACTTAAGAAGAAGAAAAGCAGTTGCATGGCCTAATCATGTAAAATACTTACTGAGTTCGGCGGGACCAAAGTTAGTAGGCTGTCTCATCCTCTGTGTAAAATGGGGCAACAATTGATCCATTCTTTATCTTCAGTTGATTTCTGTTCTCTTCTTTCGAGTCACAGAAAATGAAACCCTTCTGTGTTGCAAAGAAGGTTGAGGACGGGAGCCCTTCTCCATACCTCTGAACCTATTTCCTGTGTCCATCTTGTGGAGAGCATAGATGGCATGCTGACACTTCCTAGAAAATAATGAAACAGCTCTGAGGTGGAGGAAAATACCATATGGAGAAGAGAGAAGAACTGAGACCTGAGGGCTCATTTTGTATCTTTCTCATTTGTGCAACTGGGACAGACAGTAGCTTGCACAGTCGTATGGCACTCCTGTGCCTTTGGCTTCCCTTGCCTGATGGAGACTGAATTGTCCTGTCACATGAGAGGTCTTCTTAGTGAAGCAACATGGAAGGAAATAGGTGGGAGGAAGTAGAAGTCTGCCCTTCCACGTGACCTCACACAGGCATTTGCTTCTCAGCTGGCTATGCTTTGGGGAACTATGTGGTCCATGGATGTTTCTACAGTGCATTCAAAGCTCTTTGCCTTCATATAAGTCAGTGACGTAAAGGATGTTCTGAAATTCAGCTTCAAATTTTGGATCATGTGGGATGATATAAAGCAGAGATTTAGACTTGCTAACGAGTCAGGTAACTCCAAAAGATCTGAAAATGTGTGTGTCTTACCAGATGTGGCAGTTAGAGTGCTTGGTGTCTTCCGAGGACTTGGACCTGACTTCCTAGGGAACTTAGGGACAGCCCCCACTTCCTGTCCACACGTCATAGCCCTCCCCTCTGGAGTGCATCTCTGGGACTCGCACTGGGCCTGGATGTGAATGCGGCTGCTGCTGCTTCAGAAGGAGCAGGGGAGATGCCCCCTTGTCCCCTTGTTCTTCTCACAACCACAGCTCAGGTCGCGCTCGCTCTGTGAACAGGGGCTGTGTGTTCTTGCAGCTGGGAAGGGAGAGGAGCAGCAAGTCTGATGTCGGGGAGGAGTCCAGGAGGACTTCGTTGCTCATACACTAACTTGTGATTCCATTTCCTGTGTCCTCGTTCTGAGACTGCTGGCCACACCCATAAACGTATGACTAAGTTTGAATGCTTATAATATTACCACGAGGCAAAAGGCACAGAGCATAGTACAGTAAACATTGTAAATATATAACCACTGCTTGATTTCCTAGACGTCAATTTCCTGAATAAATGTAGTCGGCCCATTGCATTTCTGGGTGTTGTGTGTAGCATTCTTTGCTATATCTGAATAGCAGGGGAATCTCCGGCTTATCCCTCTTGAGCCTTCTTTCCTGGGACTCAGCAACCCTGACAAACTGTTTTTGTTTTTCTCTCATACAGCACATTGACTTCATTCTGCCCTGGCTCAGCAAGCCCCTATCCTGTGCTTTTAGAGATGGTGTGTATTGACAAAGCATGGTAGTATTCCTAGAATGCCTAGAATTCCAGGACTCTGGGAGTTTGAAGCAGGAGGACTGCAAGTGTGAGCCTAGCCGGGCAGGGTAGCCACACAGCAATACCATCAACAAAAATATGTAAGGCTACACATGTACACCAGTATAGTTTCCAGGGCGTCTTAGTCCAACTTATTGTAACAGGACCAGTCTGTTTCTTCTACATGGAAAGAGGAAGAAAATTGAGAGAAGGCCGGTACCACGACACAGTCCTTGTAGATATTTCACGATCCAGGATGAGCCACGTCAAGGAAGGAGCGTGGCTCTCAGAGATGAGACGCCATCAACTTGGGAGCAGCAACCCTGTGTTGTGCAAGAGAGTCCTCCCACTCTCGCATATTCAACATGTGATTCGTTGGGTATTGAAGTTGCAGGTAGGGGTTCAGATTTTGGGCCATAGCAGAATTCTCCTGAGCACTTTGTTCTTGGGAGATTGCTAACTAGAAGCTAAATTTAAGTGGAGGCAATAGCTTACACAGACACAAGTGTGGTAGGCTATCAGATTAAAAACAGAACATTGTTTAGTAATGGCTGCTCATAGCCACCACAAACTATCACTTCTGACCCTTTTGAATGGACTTAGGTCTTTTCCCCTCGCAAGGAGTCCATTCTGACTATATAGTATACACAGACATTAAAAATAAGTATTGCTACAATTTACATAAGAAACTATTAAAGTACAATTGTGTACTGCTTGATACATTGTGTCAATTTGAGAAATTTGGAAGTTTAATTAAGTGACTGAGTAGAGAACAGCCATTAATAATTTCTCAACATCCATATCCCATGCTAGAGGAGGCCAGGGACATTGTCTGAATTCTACAGTGCCAGCCACAGCGTAGCTTGGTTATAACACAAGGAGTGAAGATAGCCTGGTTAGAAGTCACTGTTGCTGCTCTTCCCTTTGATTCTCACTGTTTTCTGCTGTAGTGAATGACAACTGTTGGCCAAGTGCCACTCTGACTGTAAGCTCGCCGACGGCAAGCCCAACAGACTGTGAGCTAAACAAACCTGTGGTTGCTTAATTTTAGGTGTTATTTTATCCCAGCAATGCATTGAAAATAACTGAAGGAGAGTTTGGTACTAGAGCGGGAAGTCATTCCTGTGACTACCTGACCATGCTGTTGAAGTGCTTTTGGGAATTGTTTACGCAATGTGATAGAAAAGGTTTGGATCGTGTACCTGGTTCATGGCATCTAGTAGTGACCTTGCTTTATCAAAACTGTTTTTAATGACATTATTCTAGAATTTTTTTTCTTTTCAGATGATGACTAAGAACTAAAAAATGATGCCAGGTAACACAGCAGCAATAGAACTTCGCTCACTTCTGTGTATTTTTTCCTTCTTTCTTCTTTATTTTGATGGCGCCTTCTGGATGTTTATAACTTTATTCAGATGATTGAAGAACCTGGAAAAGCTGGTGCCGACATTAATGCTTAATGTGCTGCTATTATTATCTTTCTACCTAATTTGAATTTTTGGAAAATTTAAGCATGCTGTCAACTTTGAATAAAGCTATCCTTTCTACTGTTCAACTGTCATTGTACAGAAATTAACAGCCATATTGGTCTACAAATGTTAAAATTTTATTTTTTTACATTTGAACTTTATTTATTTTTGGTATGGCCTTCTCAGCCTGCCCTGGGTGTGGGGCTGGCACAGCATCTGGTGCCAGGGATAGAACCGCGGTCCCTGAAATTGCCTAAGCTTGCCTAAGAAGGCGCTTTAGACTCCTAAGCTATCTCTCTGCCCCCTCGAGTTATTTTACATTTGTAGAGGAGGAATACACTGTATTAAATATGTAACATCTTATCTACATGGGTTTGAATACAGAAACTGATCAATTATCCTCTAAATAAAAAAAAAAAAAAAGAAAAGAAAATGGTTTGGAGATGTCACCTCCTAGGGAAGAGCTGGGATAACTGTGACTCTTCTGTATGGGAGATTCTAGCCAGAGCTCAGAAGGCCAGGTTGGGACAGTTTCTGCTGGTAACAATGACTGTAGTGATTGTTAGACTACTATGATATGCATTATGGCTTGGCAGAAATTTTGTCTGCATCTTGGTCTAGTCCACAGACTGCTTGAGACTGCAATAAAACACAGTGGACTAGATAATCTCGCTAAGGAAATCTCAAGGCTGTGGAATGTCAATGTAGTGGCATGGCTATTCTTGTGGACATTTAGTCAGACATATGTTAAGAGTCTAATGCAAAGAGGCCAGAAGTATGATTCCTAATTTCGAGTTTGTTCAGAAAGAAAGCACCAGGAAGGCTGTGGACTGCAAAGATAGAGCTGAGGCCTAGATTGACCAAGAGAAGCAGGACAGTAGAAAATGATTTACAGAGGATGTCTCAGGTTGTGGTAGGTTTTTGCCCTTAATAGCCTGAGAATTGCAAGAGTGAGAGCTCTTGCTTTGAGGAAAAGCTGCAGAGCCCCATGTTCCAGAATGGATGGGGCGACCAAATCAGGGCCTAAAATGGCACTGACACAGAGAATTTCTTCTTCAGAATCAGGTCAGAGTGCTCAACGTTGCAGACACTTGAGTCCTACTGATAATAGGGGAGAAAACAAGGCTGTTGCTCCAGCGAGCCGCAGACCTTGGCGTCATCCACGTGTTGTTGGTTTTAGGGGAATTCAGAAGGCAGAAATTCTGAGGTTAAGAAGGTATACATCTAGATTTCAGAGGGCCTTGATGGCCTGGCAGTGTGCCCCAAGAGGGAAGTCTACAATGTTACAAGTGAGAAGCCTATTTAGTGGAAGCGCCAGAAGGCTGAAAAACCTGGGAATGTGGATTGTGTCAGGAAACTGCAAGAGGAGAGCAAAACCAGACAGAGAAAAAGCTCAGGAGCTGCTGGCAAAAGTGCCACTGAGGTGCCGTGTAAAGATTTTGGAGCTCATAACTTGTTCAAAACTGCTTCACATGCTCCATGTGAAACAGTGGGACTTACTGTTTTCTCTTATGAATACTGGGCTTGCTTTAGTCCCAATGGTTCGTATCCTGAGATATATTCTTTTTGGAATGGAAGGGTTTATCTTGTTTCTTTGTATCTCTGCTGGGTCTGTAGTAATTTCACCCTTTTCATTCCTTATTGCTTGGATTTGAGTCCTTTCTTTCCTCTTTTTGATGAGGTTAGCTAGGGGCTCATCAATCTTATTTAATCTTTCAAAGAACCAGCTTTTGGATTTATTAATTCTTTGTATTGTTTTCTTTGTCTCAATTGAATTGATTTCTGCTCTAATCTTTATAATTTCCTCCCACCTTCGGGCTTTGGATTTCGTTTGTTCTTCCGCTTCTAGTCGGTTTAAGTGTTGTGTAAGATTATTTATTTGTTCCCGTTCTATTTTCTTAATGTGTGAGTTCAGAGCTATGAATTTCCCTCCGAGAACTGCTTTCATTGCAGCCCACAAATTCCAGTAGGTTGTGTTTGAATTTTCATTAAATTGTAGATACTGTTTTATTTCTTCTTTAATTTCATCTGTGACCCATTGGTTGTTGAGAAGAGTGCTGTTTAGTTTCCATGTAGTCTTGGAATTCCTATGGTTTCTTTCATCATTTATTTCCAATTTGATTGCACTGTGGTCAGATAAAATGCATGGGACAATTTCTGTTTTCTTGCATCTACTTAAGCATGATTTATGGACTAATATGTGATCTATTTTAGAAAATGTCCCATGTGCAGCTGAGAAGAATGTGTATTTTGAGGTGGTTGGATGGAACACTCTGTATATGTCCACTAAGTCCAATTGTTTCAATTTCTGATTCAGTTCTGCCACTTCTTTGCTGATTTTTGTTTGCTTGACCTATCTTTTTCGGATAAGGGAGTGTTGAGGTCTCCTGTTAAGATTGTAGCATTAGATATAAGATTTTTCAGGTCCATTAAGGTTTGTTTTGTATCGCTTGTTGCTCCCATGTTGGGTGCATACATATTTATGAGTGTTACCTCTTCATCATGAATTTTTCCCCTAACCAGTATGTAGTGGCCTTTTCTATTTCATTTGATCAGTCCTGGTTTGAAGTTTAGACTGTCTGCAAAGAGGATTGCTACCCCTGCTTTTTTTTTTGAGGTGCTGGAGCATGTAGTATTGTTTTCCAACCTTTAACTTTAAGCTTATGAGTTTCTTTACGGGTTAAATGTGTTTCTTGTATGCAGCATATTTTTGGGCTCTGTTTCCTTATCCACTCTGCAAGTCTACTTCTTTTGATTGGAGAATTGAGTCCATTTACATTGATGGTTATAATTGAAATGTATTGACTTATGGCTGACATAACTCTTTTTTTTTTTTTTTTTTTTTT
>PVJA010001036.1:0-138686 GCA_004027025.1 Myocastor coypus
CTTTGTTCACCTGGATATGTTCAATAACCAGAGAATCTACATCTAAACCCTTAAGTTCAGCATTACTCTCTGCATTTTTAAGCATGTGCAGCAAAAATTCAGCACTCTTTTTGGGCCACCGACCCTGTGTCCAGCCCCACTGTTTGGCCTGGGCACATCTACCAACTCCACCATTGTAACGTCGGAATGGCACACACTGGTTCTTTAATGTGACATCCTTCAGATACTTGGTGGCCTTTCGGATATGCATACCCTTGATGGCCTGGGCAGTTTGACGTGTATTCTTAAAATGAACGCGAACATTTGAGCCTCTTGATTTGCATGATTTTGTGGGGTTTTCTGGGTCGAGAGAGTAGCGAACCATTTTCACAGGACACCACAGGCCGCTTACAGGAAGAGCCCTCCATTTTCTCCACAGGTGGAATCGGAGGAGAAGTCGCCTGGCCTCCCACACAGCAAGTGAGCCGCGTAGTGATGTGGGCTGTTCCAGCGCCTTAAGCCCTTCAGGAAACTGGCCACGCCCAGCCTCTCCAATTCCCTCTCAGAAGTGATCACTGTCTTCCTGGCTGGGCCTCTGTAGCTGTGGTGAGGTTGACATAGAAATGAGTGTCACCACCCTGGGACATGGCATGACAGTTCCTGGGCAGGACTCTCAGGCGCCATCCTTGCCTGCACTAGTATATCTTTCTCTGAAATTTTTAAAATCATTTTCTTGTTTAAAGGTTTTTAAATGATGAATCTTTTAAGCCAGCTCTGTGATTTTGCCTCTGATGGACTTAATAAACCTTAAGATCCTCACATCACACTCTGTGGTCTGAACTACGTGGGCATCCTCTCTGGTGAGCAGGGGGCCCACCAGAGAACAAGGTTTCTAGTGCGCTGTCTGCAGGACCCCTGCCGGGAACCAGGCCCTTGGTAGACTCCTGTACTCAATCGGGGTGCACCAGAGAGGCTTTCAGCGAAAATGAGCCACCCACTGGTTCCCAGGGCTCCTCCCCTCTGCCCCCTACCCCCACCCTGTGTGTGGCGCTGAGCTTGTTCCTTTTCCTGGGTGCTGACATCAACAGGAACTTTCAACAAAAGCCAGGTGGGGACTGCGCTTGTCCTAAGAGCTGGCCAAACACGTCCGCAGCAATTGTCCCTACCCTCGAGGGACCAGCCTCTGGGACTCTGGGGACAGCGGGGTGGGTGGTGAGGAAGCCTGTCAGGTGCTGTTTGGCTTCACAATAGGACCTGGTCCCCACCAGACCTTTGGCTGCAGTAAATGAAGCCTTAGAGGGCCGGGCAGATGCGGAATGCTAGCGCTTGCTGGGCCCTTCCTAGAGGCTAGATAGAGCAGAGCTCTGCGTAGGCACGGTCGTTCACTTCTCTGCAGAATGGTGCTGCTCTTATTTAGCTGAAGAGAACACAAAGGCAGGGAAAGGAGAAGTGATTGCCTGCGGCTGCCAGGTTAGCAAGTGACTCAGGATGTCGCTCAGCCAGCCCAGGACACTCGAGTGCATTCCATAGGCCAGATGTGGGGGAGCCCACTCCAGACGAACTGCATTAGCACAGCGTCACCTGCCCAGCACGCAGGCCTCTCGCAGGTACCGCGAATGGGTCAGATGGGCCACCGTACTTACCCAGGGCTGGTTCACGTGGTCCTTCTCACACTGTCTCCCTGTGGCTGCCATGCTCAGGAGGGAGGCTCATTAGTCGTGACCTCTCAGACCCCCGACCTTGTCCCAGGGGGACTTGGAAAGGGACTGCCAGGTGTACTGAGTCTTTGCGGTGCTGTTTCCAGAGCAGCCAAGAAGGCGTGGACAAGAGCAGACCATCCTCACCAGGAACTTCCTACAAATGCTTCTACACAGGAAGAGGAGCAGAATGAAATCCAGCAGCCAGCACAGAATTCGACTTAGCTGTTTATCAGAAACCTAACTTTCGGGCAAGGACAGCTCTCTTGGGGCCGTCTGAAGGTCGGGTTGCCTTTCACCCCTGCATTTTAATTAAAATAATAGAATGCAAATTTGATGTTTTAAATCTACAGTTAAGAGGCTAGGTGGGAAAAAGTGGGTGCACAGAATGTAGAGCGAGACCGACAGGGCTCCGGACCCTCCCCTGCACTGCTCCGACAAATTGCTCAGCCTCTGCAGGACAATTGGCCTGACCTAGTAAGAGCTGAGCTTTGTAGGGTGCATGCATGGTGTAGGCCATAAACAACACCATGTGGAGCACAGGAAATCTCTTGGCCCATGTCTGTGGCTGCCATTTGCTAAAGGTCATGTGCTTTCTTGATCTCCCTCCACACAGGAGGAAACCACCCAAGGTCCTGTGAGACACTTCTGGTTTCCTGAGTCAGGTGATGGCCACCACCATGCACCAGTTCAGCCACAAAACGGAAGTGAAGCCCAAACAGAAAACCTTTGACAAGGTTCCCTAGCAACCGACTGCTATTTCTCTATTTACTTGTGGGACCTCTAACTTAAGGGGTGATAGCTCATCCGAACCACTGAGCCACCCCAAATCACACACACGCACACACACACACACACACACACACACACACACACATCATGAATAAGAAACCATTGAGAAACAGATCTTGCTGTTTTCTTTCCAAGTTTTCTCATAAGCCAATGGCACAGGAGGGTTTCCAGCTCATATATCATTTGGCTTAATTACAGGCAAATGTCAATAACTGAAATTAAAATAGTTCTGCAGTGCATGTTTTGGAATTTTGTTTCCATAAAATCTAATCTTAAACTGAGTGTTTCTTCCTCATGATTTGCATTGAGAATGAGGGGGTTTGTGAGCTGTGAGCTGAGCCAGCTTTCCTGAGTCATGCAATCATCAGACTTGGTTCAGACTAGACTTCGGGGTGTGGTGGAGTGTCAGAGGGTGGGGGAAGGCCTCTGGTCCTCGCAGAGAGGGGACAGCTTAGGATGGCCCAGCATCTGAAGAGCCAGGTACTGGCATAAGGGCCACACAGAGGAAGGCAGCTGTCGGCCCTGCCGCCGGGGAGAGCCGGCACTGACAGATCATCACAAACCCTCCTGTGTTCATAACTACAGTGCCACCAAGGATGTGAAGCGACCAAGGGACAATCACAGAGAACACTGCGCCCGGCAGCCTGGGGCTGATTCAGGCCCGATCTCCTCACAGCGCCATGCTGCTGGGCACATGCACAGAGGCCCCAGGGTCTAACAGAGGCCCCACACCGCAGGCACTCGGCAGATGCTTCCTAAATATTAGTTCCCATGCACTAGGAGTTGTCACGAAGCAGGGTGACCACAGCTGATGTCCTCCATTTCCGCTAGGACTTCGCATCTGCCCCTGGGGTGCTGCGATTCTGATCCGGAAGAGCAGGGCATGGTGGGAAGCTGCGGGATCCCCAACTTTTTAATTACCCCACAGTTCCCAAAGTCTAGGCACAAGTGTCTGTGGCAGCATCCACCACAGGAGAGGGAAGAGACAGTCCAAATGGCCCACAGCTCCTGGACGGATAAATGCAGTGCAGTAGAGTCACGCTGTGAAATATGATTCAGCTATGAGAAAGGCTGCAGGACCAGCACGTGCTACGAAGCACACACAACTTGGAAACACAGCACCCTACGGTAGAAGCCAGGTACAGAAACTGGGACACATGCGTGAGTCCGTGGGCTACAATGTGCAGAGCGGCAAATCTGCAGCGGCGGCGGAGGTCTGGGCTTGCTGGGGCCGGCGCAGGAAGCGCTGGGGAGGTAACGCAGGATTTCATGAGCAGCCCCAGTGCCAGCCCCGGGCCTGGGGCGCTCAGTGAAGCCCTGGCCTGGGCAGCAGCTGGGGAGCTCCAGGTCCCTCTTCTGCATGGCTGGTGACTCAGGGTGGCTGTGTTCCACTGGCACTTTGTTTCCATGGCAACTTGCTGCTTCTCCCTAGCTGCTCTCAATCTGCCTGATTTAAAAATCCTGCCTGTGTTTACATTCGGCCTTAGCCTACAGGCCTTAACTGAGGCAGCAAGATCTTTCCAGAAAAGGAACTTTAAAAAAGCACTTAAGCACTTTAAGGTATGATCTTCATTTAAAAAAAAAAAAAAATCCAAAATCTATAAAATCTCCATAACTTGCTTGCTAAGGGACAACTCTCCTCATCAGTCATCTTCATTGATTCTTTTCCGAAACTATTTTTTCCATGAATATGGAAAGCCTGGAAACATCTCCAGGAGGAGGCCCAGCTCCCAAAGTAACAACTGGCTCTCAGACTTCTGCCTGACCCTCTGGTCGCTGCTGTGACTGGACCTGCTGCGTCTCCTTCCCACTGGTGAAGACCCAAGTTCCATCCCTGTCACCCGCAGAGCCAAAGCCACAGTAGGCATTGGCTTTTATTTTACTACAGCATTTTTGCTAGACTGGGTTTGCTATGATTTCCAAGTCTCCAGCATGGATCCTTTCACTTTAATGAGCATGGATGAGCTGATGCGTCCTTCGAGCCTGTGTTGCCCCCAGCTCAGAGTGCATTCTGACCATGGTCCTTTTTAGCTGTAATCGGAGCCCAGTACTGCTAGTTGAAGGTCACCTTGTCTTGCTGTCAAGGTGAGTTTCTGGATCCAGTGTGGACGGGCCTGTCCTGGGGCCTGAGGTGGATCCTGACCCCTCACACCGCCATCCTCCACCTCTCCATAAAGCTCCACACTGCTGACCACGATGGTTCGGAACACCAGGCTATAATTGAGGGATTGAGAATTAGGCGGACATCCTCTGTCTGACTTTTTCCTTCAATGCCCACTGAGTCTCCAAAGAAGACAATTTTCACTCTAGCCGAGGAGTCATCTCAAGTTCCCTAGAACAACTATCTCAGCCCGCATCCGAAGCACAGTGCCCATGTCTTCTGACCTTTTCATGCTTGCGTTGAAAGGCAAGGGAAGATGTATAAATGCATTCCAGCTGGGCAGCTGCGCTGTGACCTACTTGTGCAAAGATGCTTCCCGAAGCTGGATTCTGCACTGGCCACATCCGGGTGTTCCTGGCAGGGGAGTATCTCAAGTTGATCGTTCCCTCTACTGGATGGAATTGTGTCCCTGGGGAAGACAGGGTCACATCCTAATCCCCAGTCCTTCAGATATAGCCAGCCCTTGCTACCTATGAGTCCAAGGCTAAGGTTCAACTAACTTTGGATCAAGATGTTTTTTAAAAAATAATTGCACTTGAGCCAAATACCTAAGACTTTTCCTTGTCATTATTCCTCCCCAAGATACAGTATAACCAGCATTCTATTCACAGGGCACTTAAATGCATTAGACTATGTCATCTAAAGATAAGTTAAGTATAATGGAGGAAACATGTGGGAAGCATGCAGATACCATGCTACTTTATATAAGGCACTCGGGGCCTGAGGAGCTGTGTCTCCACGGGGTCTTGGACCAGCTCCTGTGGAGCCTGAGAAGCAGCTGCATAGCCTTATTTAGAAACAGGGTCTTTCAGAAGTAATCAATTCATAGGAGGTCGCAGTGGGTTAGCTGGGCTCCAACCCAGTCACCGCCACCCTGATAGAAAGAGGAACAGAGGAAGAGGCAGACTGGAGCCATGGCCAGCAACTACTAAGGTAGAAAAGACAGCAAAGGCGTTTCCTGGAGACCTCAGAGGGAGCATGGCTCTGAGGACATCTCAGAGTTCTAGACCATGAGAACTAAATGCCTTTTGTTTTAGTCCACCTAGGCTTATGGTCTTTTACGGTGGTAGATCTGAAAAATGGGTACATCAGGGGCCAAGAGGATATTTTAGCAGATGAAAACACCTACTTAGGCCAACTTAGGCAAGCACAGGGACCGAAGTTCAATTCTGGCATCACATGATAAATCAGCCCCACCCCAAGGACAGGCTGAGCTGACCAGAGTCTGACCGAAGAGGGCATGCCCATAATCACAGCACTGGGGAGGCTGAAAGCAGGAGGATCACCATAAGTCCGAGCTGTGTAGTGAGAGGCTGTAACAACCAAAATACACACACAAAAGGAGCAGGGGAGGAAGGAAGGCAGGAAGAAAAGGAAGAAAGAAAGAAAGAAAGAAAGAAAGAGAGAGAGAGAGAAAGAAAGAAAGAAAAAAGAAAGAAAGAAAAGAAGATATATCTACCAACAAAGCAAAAATGAAGGTGGGTTTGGACCTCTGGAATCTTCTGACTTCAAAGCTCACCTCTCCCAGGGACACATGGTAAGAATTTGCTCAGTTTGTTTCCTAAGTAGCAACATATTCTGTACTATGGAATGTGAGGGAAAATATTAGAGGTTTCTTCCTCCCCCGACACTGGGTAACGTAGTTCACCCTACACTTGCTAGCTGAGATATTGCCTAAACATTTGCAGCTCCTGCTGGAGCAGAGATGCCCAGTGTCCTGGTTTCCCCACAAGGCTCATCTATGGCTTGGCTGAGGCTACCCCAGGTGACTCAGAACCTGCCGAGGCAGCAGGAAGCTGGGGTGCAGCCGGGTAAGGAATGGGGACTGCAAACTCTCACTGGAATGCTCCCCCAGGGACAGCTCTGAGCAAAGTGCTGTTGAGTTTGTTTTTATTTTGGCTTTTGGAGAGAGAGCTCCAGAGTCCAGGAACGGCAGCGATGCTGGAGCAGGGATCGAAGCAGATGTAGCAGTTTGCTGAGCAAAATGGTGGTGGCACTGGTGGCACTGAGGCGGAGGAAGGGGCGCGGCTGGTTGGAAGTGTAGCTAACTTCTAACGGGGAGGTCAGGAGGCACTGCGGGGAGCTAGTCCTTGAGGCCAGGAAGTGGAGGACGCGGTGGGGGTTTGAGGGTTTTCCAGGCTCAGAGGCCACTGGAGCTTGGTGGAGTCTCGCAGTCAGTGAAATAGATGCATCCAAAGCTTCGTTCCTAGCAAAGGCGAGGCTGAGATAAGAGCTCAGGCCCGGGGACCTGACTTGCACCCTCTCCAGCAGAGGCCAAGAAGGGAAAATGTGGGAGGGCTCAGCCTGGAGATCTGGATTTGGGGGAATTTCACCTCACAGCTGGTAACACACCAGATCCCCTCAGGGCAGAGGGGCAAGGACCACAACGCGAAAACTCCTGATTTGACCGTTTTCTTTTTTTTTCTTTCTTTCTTTTCTTTTTTTTTTAAATGAATGCCCAAGTTTATTTCTAACGTTTGAAGACCAGGCCAGTTCCCATGCCATTTGGGTGCTGGCTGCCCTGGGAAGGCCGTGGGCCTGTGGGAAAGCTGAGCTGCTGCTACTGCCCTGCGGGCCGGGATGGGCAGTCCTCCTTGTCCCGTCCATCTGTCCAGCATCACTGACTTCTGCTCCTGGGTCCTGGGGTTTCCAGAGACAAGGAGCAGAAATAGAGGCCATGAGCCCCAGGCTGACAGCGGGGTGGAGGACAGGAGCACGGAGCACAGTGGACCTCGGGGTCGGGTGCAGAGTGGGTGAGGACGTCCAAACATCCAGGGCCAGCACTTTCATCTATTTTTAGATAAAGGAACAGGATGTAGGAATAAAAGGGCCCTGCACAGCGGTGATGACTCCAGCACAGCACCCTCTTGCCTATTTTTAACTGGATCACAGGGCTGCGTCAGAGGCCTCGCTGCTGACTAATCCCATGGGATGTCTCTCTCTGAGTTGCGTAAGTGGCGTCCTCACAGGCTCAAGAACACATGAGAGAAAAGCCTGTGAAGGCTGCACCCGGGGCTCAGGTTTCTCATAGGCGGTACGGGGAGTGGGGCTGTGTGTTCCAGACCACAGCTCCCTAGAAGTTGTCTTGGATGCCAGCGGAGTAGTGCAAACTTTCTAAAAAGAAAACATGCCCACTCGGGCTGAATTAACGTCCTGTGAGACCTTGCATGCTGATGCACGGCGTGGGGCCGCTGCTTTCCAGTGTAGATGGTGGGGAGAATGATGCTGGTTTTGAGCAAAACGGTTTCCGTGTTTTGTTGGCGTAAGGACATCGGAACAAGAGCAAGGGCTTTGAGGTAGGCGAGAACCACGTGGTGACAATAGCAGCGGGGCTGACGTCAGCCAACGTCTGGACCACAGAGGCAGCCTCTCCCATCTCAGGGGTAGCAGCGTCTGCGAGATGCCTTGAGCTCTCTGCGGCCCCTGAGGCCAGGAGGAAGGAACCAGGGAGGCCAGGAGAGGTCGCGCAATGGGGATTCTGAGAGTGGAGGGATGCAGGCCTTGGCAGGGCCAGGGCTGGGGGCCTGCCCAGCTGCCCAGCTGCCCAGCCGTGGACTCTGCCCCATGGCATCTATGTTCTGGGCACCGAGCTAGGACAGGTCACGTGGAAGCTAACATGGAGTGTTCTGCATTCAAGTCCTGCTACCAGCACATGCTATGGGCTCCCAGCGCCTTGATTTGCTTATCTACGAAACCATAATAGCTTCACTTACAGGATTGGGTGGGCATGGAACAGAGTGGTATACCTGCCAAGGGTGCCGGGCTGAGGACACTGCGCCACCACTGCAATGACCTTTTCTGGAAAGAACTGAATTGAGTGAAGGTCAGAAGAGCCTCAGCCATGCCACCTCGTAGCAGGGCCCAAGTCCGGGACGACTGCTGCACTGCGGTTGTCTGTTGTGGTGGAGCTCTTGCCGGGGAGCAGGAAGCGCTGGGTCTGTTCAGTGACACCACCCGCACGCATAAATAAAGGAAGGAGGGGACAGGGAAGGGATGGGGAAGCAAAGCAAACAAGCAAGCAAAACCCAGTTTTTAATTCAACATGGTTTCCTTTCTCCCTTGGTGTACTTTAAAACTGTGTGTTTAGGGGCTGGGGAGATAGCTCAGTAGAATAAGCACTTGCCTAGGAATTGCGAGGGTCTGAGTTCAATCCCCAATTCTGCAAAAACAAAAGAAAAGAAAAAAAGAAAAATCTAAGCCAGGCGTGGTGGCGCACGCTTGCAATCCCAGCACTTGGGAGGCTGAGGCAGGAGGATCGGTGCGAGTTCGAGACCAGCCTGGGCTACAAAAGTGAGCTCAAGGCCAGCCTGAGGTGCATAGTGAGACCCTGTCTCAAAAAGACAAAAAAAAAAAAAAAAAAAAAAAAAAAAAAAAAAAAAAAAAAAAAAAAAAAAAAAAAAAAAGAAAGAAAGAAAGAAAGAAAAAGAAAAATCTAGAACCGTGTGTGTCTATTTCCAAGCTCACGCTCGCATTTCCACTTGTACAGCACAGCCCGCTTCCCGCCTCAGCACCAGCGCTTCCTCCCGGCTTCCTCCGTAAGAACAGCTTGCTTCCTTCTGCCTGCTCCTAATCGCATTCACAGAGAGGGCATCACTAGCTCCGAGGAAAGCAAGCCTTGCCACGTCCAGGCCATCAGCCCCTGGTACCGCAGCTCGACTTCAGGGCTTAGGAAATGATGAAGGACACTTAGAATTAAATAACTTATCTGATTGCTTCTTTGTGTCTGTGGAGAAAATAACATTATTTAACCTAACATCCCCTTTTCATCAAATAAATTGTACCAATGACCAGATAGCTTCCGAACTTCTTCCAGACTCACTGATGAATCAGGAAAGAACTAGCCAGTCCCACCTGGCCCCCCGGGCACCATCCCCACCTCCTGCCATCTTGGGGAGCTGCTGTCCCCTCAGAGAAATGAACTGTGAGACTGCGCCTTCCTTGAGGGCCCCTTACTGAAATCTGTCTCTATAAACACCTAGCTCGGAGAGGTGAGCTGGGGTGCAGCCATCCTGCTCATGTGGGGCAGGAGGGTCACTTCTGTCATCCCCCACCCTAAGAGTTCCCATTGCGTCCGCCCTGCACCCGCTCAGAGCTCTGCAGAGCCTAACCAAATCTGCCTGCCATTGGTTTGCTTCTGCAAGCCAACTTCATCAGAAGCAGCCACAGCCGACCCTTCACCTAGGGCCCCCAGGGCCTTCTCACGACAGAGGTGGACTGAGGTGGTGGCGGCGCAGACCGAAGACCATGAAGCCTGAAGTAGTCACTCTCTGCCCACAGTGACATTTGCTGCTGGCGGAGATGAAGCCTGGCTGAAATTCCTTCTTTGTTATTCTCACTCTTGGAATGGAATCCTAGTGTCAAAAGTTGAAAGAGGCCAAGCTGGGCAAGGAGTAGGGGAAGGAAGCTAGCCCACCCACCTACTGATCCACGTTGGAGGCGGTGGCGGCGCGCTGGCGACTTGACGTAGGACATCTCATTTAATTCTTGGGAGTGCTGCAAGACTTGCATTTTCAGTCTCATGAATACCATAACAGAGGCCTGGAGAGATAAGATCTAAGACATTTAGGTTTTTGTCACTAACAATTAGAATACAGATTTGAATCCCATCCTCCCACTCTAAAATTATGTCTTTGTACAATATTGTGGGATTATTATACCCACAGTTACCTTTTGCTGAGAAAAATGGGGTCTACCATTCCTTAAATAGAAGCAGTTTAATTAAAAAACATACGATTGGATGCTAACTCATATTTACTAAACAGCTAGCTGTAGGCAAAACCTGTCCGGTGGGTGGGCTCATCGTGGGCTTTGCTTTTGCTTGGGTGCCTGCCCACCCAGACTTGTGTTAGACAGCAGGCCACCAGGACGGGACAGCTCCAGACAGGCAGCGACCAGTTTGTACTCCTGGAGAAGAGTGAAGGCTCAGCACCGCAGGTAGAAGTTCCGTGTGTGCGTCCGTGCGAATGACCCCGACGCCATCTAGATGTGTTATTCAATCAACCCTCAGCTCCAAGGCTAGGAACCTCTAAAGCAGAGGTGACTTGTCGATGAAGTTCTTTAGAATACAGGCTCCCAAGACTCCTCCTGATGATTTAGGTCAGGGTCCACGCCACTTCCCTTGTTCCTGAGACAAAACACCTGATACCCACTATGCAAGGGACAAGAGGTTTCCTAGGGCTCCTGGTTCAGTCCACCATCCGCTGGCACCAAGGGAGGGCAGCATGGCGCGGGGCCTGGCAGAGGAGAGCTGCTTAGGTCATGGTGGAGAGGAAATAGAGAGAGGAGGAAGAGGGAGGGAGAGACAGGGAGACAGACAGAGACAGAGAAGGGAGGGTTCCAGTGAGGACACCCCCAGTGCCCCCAGACCCACCCAACAAGTCAGCTCTAAGTTCCCAGAGTCTAATCATCTTCCTAAGCTTCCCTATGCGCACATGGGGTTTGGGGGACATCTGGTCTACCTGGGATTAGGTTTGGGAATTTATAATTTTCTTTTCTTTTTACTTTTTCAGGGGATTCTGATGATTAGCCAGGTCTGAAAGCCACTGTTCCAGAGCACTTTGCTCCACCCTCTGGTCCTCTCTTGAGCCCTCAAGCCTGTCCACTTCCAGACCCCCAAGATGCAGTTGGTGGCTATGTCCTTTGCTGTCTCTGCTAAATGAGGCTGAGGGCAAGGACGAGACCACCACATGCCGCGCTGTGCACGACTTCAGCACCCGGGAAGCGGCGCAAGCACCTTCTGCTTAAGCTCAAGAGCCTATAGGGAGTCGTATTTTTATTTCTGCCGTCAACCCTTCCACTTTCCATTTGTATGTGTCCAAACTGCTCCCAAAGGTGCTCTGAACTCTGAACATTTGGAAGCTGGAGCCATCTGTTATGCCAGGCCTCTCTCTTGTGTGGTGTGGGTGTTATACAACCTTTGTTGTAGACTGTGCAGTAGCCTTACACATCTGAGGTTTAAACATGGACACATATTTACACTGTATGACAGACTTCAGTGGCCTCATTAGTGGCCAAGAATCGCTGTCACTCTTACTGGTCAGCACACTCTATCAGGACAAACACCGACACCTAACACTTACAGGAGAGGCCTGAGTTGCCTTACAGCTTCAGCGCGCTTGGTCCATGGTCAGCTGCCTTAGGCAGAGGCACTGAGGCACAAAGGCCCAGTGGAGCCAGGCTGCTCAGCTCTGGGACCCGAGAGCAGGGAGTGAGCCAGAGAGCACAGGCCAGGGCCCATGACCAGACGTGGCCCCCAGGCCCCTCTGCCAAGAGCATGCTCCTTCAAGGAGGCCCCACATCTTAATTCTCACTCGAGAGTTAACCCACTGATGAGAAGATTAACACCGCTCAGTTCAGTCACCTCCTTGGGCATCTTTTAACCCAGCCAAGGTGACAGTCAAGATTAAGCAATACACTACCTTCCAGGAAGATAAACATGTTTCTCATAGGTGAATTAAAACAAAAATATATGAGAGAAGACTTTAACATATCCAATATTACAGTTGCAATAAATTAGATCATAATAGAGAAAGCAGGAGACACAGAATCTAAGCAGAAAGATAATGTCCGACAAACCAAGTAAAACAAGTGACATCTGTTACTGCGGTCTGAAGGTGCTTACAGTGACTGCATTTTATTCTCAAAGACCAGCTCACATGGGGTCAATGGGATCAGCACAATGACTCTTGGAAGGGCCTACAAAATAATGCCACCAAATTGGGATTCATGAGACAGGAAAGGGCGACTCGGGCTATAAGGTAATATGCCTTCAGAGGCCAATACAGTTAGAGGTGAAAAGAGGCAGCGTTACGAAATAACCTTGGGCAGGATCTTTCCGGCTCCACAAGATTAGCAGGGCACATCCCACAATAGATGTCGCAAGGGACTTTGCCAGCAATGTATTCAAATCAAAAGTGATAAGCAGCTATTAAATAAATGTTCTACGTCCTTATTAGGTTGGCCCTAATGGGCAAGTCCACATCCTGTTTCCATGATCAAAACAGCCTTTCCTGGCAGCCCTACTGGCCAGCCTGTCAGGCCAAGGACAGACTTGCCCGGAGGAGGAACCTGGGAAGGTCTGCGGCCAACTCAGAGTCACCAGAGGCAGTAGACATGGCTACAGGCCTGATCTCAGAGCAGCCAAGAGCCTTCCCCACCTCTCCAGGCCCTTGAAACAGAGAAAGGGGCTGGGCTGGTACCCGGGATGAGTGGTGGCCCGAACCCCACGAGGGCTGCCGGGGCCACGTGTCCCCACCCGCAGCACCTTGCTAAAGCTGCAGCATGTTTCTGTTCATTGGCAAAGCATCTGTGTGACTTGCTGAGCTGATTGGAGCAAAAGCAGGTCCTCCAAAGGCAGGCATGAAGGTGAGTTTCCTAGTGTCTCCAGAACCTTCTATGTGTCTTTGGCCAAATACTTGCTCTGGTCATCAGCGATATTATTAGGTAAACAAGTATACTCATTTACAGAGTGTAGGGACTCAAAAGCAACCTCCAGTCTCCAACAACTAAACAGTGATAGTTCGCCTTGGTTAACATGGAATAGATCTCTGTGGGAGGCATATCTTTAAAACGTGAACACAAATTCATGTAGGCATGGATTTGTTTGGAAAGCAGGACACAGCCAGGATGGTAGAGCTCCGACCTCGCGGGCCTCATGCCTGCCGTGGCTCCATCCCCAACACAACAAGCAAACAAATGAGAAAGCACACAACAAAACGCAGGAAAGCACACAGTCGTGAGTGTTTACGCAAGCCAAGGTTCCAAATGTGCGCTTGTGTTTCCAACTAACTGCTTTTTCAGCTGAGAGCCGTGCCAATTTCATGAGCAGTTACCAAAGCATGGGCTACTCAACCAGTCCTACATGACGTTAATAATTACTGTAAGTAGAATTGTTCCATGGTTTAATAATCAGAGGAAAATTCTGGGCAACACAGAGATTTATTATTACAGTTATCATACTCTGAATAGTGCATATTATTAGAACTTCTCAACGTTATACAATTTCTCAGTGGTCTTCATTACTCCAATATGCTTTAAGTATCTCCAAAGCTAGAAATGGACAATGAAAATTGCTAAGGAATGCTTTCTATGTCACTGTTTTTGTGACAGCTGAAGGCCTGGCCAGTGGCCAGAGAAACATACCTTTACCTTCAGAATGTGGAGCCAGACCAATGTCCGAGGCAGGCTCCTTGTGTTGGAGAATCTTCACCCCGACGACCTGTAATCTGTGTGGCTCCCAACGCTGCCTGCCCACTAGAGTTACCAACATGCTTCCAGCCTGCCAATGCCCGGGCCTTCTTTCAGCAAAGCCAGGGTCTTTCAGGGTACAGCTGGGCAGAAGCAGCTTTTAGGGTGACTGTGCACCCAGGATTTGTGACCAGCTTGGGAGCCACTGGCCGAGAAAGCTGACTCTCGTCCTTCACCAAGGCTGGCACAGTCAGGCAACTGCAGCTAATGGGGGTGCATGCTTCACCACGAGCATGGTGGTGCAGCCGAGCCGTGTCACCGGACTGCCTCAGAAGCCACCTGCGGGTTTATCAGGCAGACACTGGGTGTCTCTGTGGAGCCAGGATGCTGTGTCTGCTCCTCAGCCCTTCCATTCTGGCCCTGCTCCCTGCTCCCTGCCCTCTGCTCCCCTTCCTGGCCACCATGAGCGAAGCATCTTTGGGCTGAACCTGCTGAAACTGTTGAGCGAAGTTAAACCTTCCCTCCCCTACTTTGGGGGTGCCAGGTACTGTGCCGCAGGCTGACTAATACAGTGTGCTAATGCTACAAACCCCTGGCGATTTCTCTGACCTGGCCACATTTAATTTCATAGCTAATGACATAGAGACCTTATCTTGGAGGGAATGAGGACCTTAGGGACTGATCTTGCAGAGAGATGTGACCATGAGTGGAGGCTCCACGCAGCAATTCTTATCAGCAGCTCTTGGGGAGCTCACTGGAAAGGGTGCAGGGCCACACAGAAGGGAGACAGGGAGCCACAGGGCCAAGCCCTCGAGGGGTCAGGTGCTGTGTCCCTGACTACTCCTCAGCAGCACCGTGGAGAGGGCCTGGGCCAGGAAGCACAGAGCCAAAGTGTGCTGTGACCTTGGAGCTGCAGGTGGAGGAGAGGTGGGGGGGTATGCGAAGGGCTGCCTGTGGACACCTTCAGGACGCCTACTGGAACTGTTTTTTAAATGACTGGACAGAAAATAACATGGGGCTGTGAGCAGGCTTTTGAGCCGATGGCCTTCAGCTTGCAGTGAAGAAATAAGCAACCCAGCAACCAGTACACAAAGGCCACGGGTTTGGCCCACCTCCAGGGTCTGGGGTGCAGGCTCAGGGGACAAGGTCTGGTGGTTCCTTGGGTTCCAACATCTTGGAAGCGCAGGGTCCCTCTGAAGCCTCCCTGAGGTCAGAGCCACTTTTACCATAGGTGTGCTGAGACACTGCTGCTCCTTAGAGCAGAACTCTGGTCAGATGTGGGAAGAAAATATAGGGCTAGAAAGTCACTATCTGCTCACCAGGAGAGCAGTTTTTACATCCATGGACTCGAAAATCAGAGGGTGAGAGTGCGAGACAGTTTATGTGCACAGTTTCATAACTTCTCGGTGGAAGAATTTGGCGACCAACAACACCTTAAGCAAATGATCAAAACTAACTTTGCCTGGCATGCATGGGCACTGTGGACCGCCCTCTGTGATACACAAAGAAAGGCTTCCTGCCACTCCCAGAGCATCTGTACCAAGAATGCGCCACCTGCCTCTGATTGGAGGAAACATCAAACAAATCCAACTTGGGGAAACTTCACAGAATACCTGGGCAGTCCTCTGCAGAGGAGTCAAGTCATGGGAGGAAGGGACTGAGGAGCTAACTGTTCCCAGCTGGATTGGACCAAGAGCAGAGGTGGCTAGATTGCTGAGTGGGGGAAGGACAAAAACGGGATCAACGCTATAGCTGACGTCTTTCTCAATGTCATTTTTCTGGTTTTAAGAACTATGCCAAGCTCAAGGAGATGCTAACGTTTGGGATAAGGGTAAAGAGCAAATGGAACTCTCTTATTCTTGCAATTTTTGCTAAGCCTGAAATTACTGAAGAGGGAGAAAAATTTCAAATGTTAAATAAAAATAATCTCCCTATCCTGATGCTTTAGAGATAATGGAGTCAGTATTCAAGGAGATTTTCTTCTTCCTTATTATTTTGAGATAGCTAAAGATAAAACAAAATCCGAAATGTGTTTTAATAAGTCTGCCCGATGATTCTGACAGATATAGCCTATAGGTGATTCAACCATTAACCTCAGGCTGGAAGATTTGCTAGAAGAGACAACAAGAGTGACATGTGCCAGTGGGGTGCAGGAGAGGAAGCAGTGGTGGGAAGAGATTGGGGGGTGAGGGAAGCGGGCTCAGGAGCGTTCTGGCGTCAGGGGCTTGGGGGAGACCCTGGCAGCTGGGGAGAACCCGTGGAGGAGTGCAAGCTGTTTCGCTGGTTTTATACCGGACGCTGTCCTTGGCACTGCCTGCAACACTGCTGCTGAGGTGCCAGCTGTTTTCCTTTCTTTGAGGTATGCTCTCTGCTGAGGCTCACCAGGAGACTAGCCGGGTGTCTTCCTAACACGCAGGGACTCAGCCGAGGTTCTGTGCTTTGTGTGGAAAACATCACATAGGCATTTCCTGGGAGCCACTGGGCTCTGGGACGAGCAGCGGGGGGGACACCGCCAGTGATGTATAGCGGCCTCAGGAAGTCACAGCCCGGACAACCCTGGGACGCAGCCCTCCGTGGCTGGGTACGGGCAGCGCCCCCAAGCAGTGCCAAGAGCTTGTGGGCGTGTGGCTGAGCTGCTCGGCACCCCTTACGGAACGTCTCCAGGGGCAGCATCCCTGAGTGTCCTCCTCATCCCGTTCAGGACTGGAAGCCAGAAATGAACCTGAGAAGTAGACGAACCGACACTGTCATTCTGACTGTTGTGGTTTGTATCCAGTTATCCCCGCAAAGCCTCATGTACATCATGGGGCTGTCAAGCACGGGGCTTGAGGGGCGGGGCTTGGGGGGTCGTGGCCCCGAGAGGCCCTAACAGTTAAACTGACAGCATGCGCTGTCAGAGCCCCCCTCCCCCCGCAATGGTTTCTCGCGGAGGCATGGAGCAGATCACCCTGCACACGGCAGAGCCCCAGCCCCTCCTCCAGTCCCTATAAAGCGGGGGCAGCATCTTGAAACCTCCCGGAACTGTGAGCTAAATAAACCTTTCCTCCTCTAAGCTTGTGTGTCGGGTACTCGCCCCAGCAATGACAGCAGAGTAACTAAAACACAGGTCATGCTCTCATGACAGGGCAAGTGGACAGGAAAGCTCACTGTGTGGGTTTCCTCGGCTTTCACCAGGAGCTCCTTTCCAACCCTAAGTTACTGGTGGCTGGTAGTGACCACACCAGGAACGCTGATCCACGGCTCGCAGACGACCGTACTCTACAGAGACTGCGACCCGCTCTGCCCGGCTGCCCTTGAGGAAGAAGCCAATTCTCACTGCAGCTATTAAACAGTTTCATTCTGACCTTGCAAAACGGGCACTGCCCTCTGGTAAGCAGCGCTGGGGCCTGCTCCAGAGCCTCCCGGGCATGGCTGCAAGCTCTTACTTGAAGCCAACTTTTTCAAGGACATGGTGTAGCCTCCTGGCCCAGCACTCAGACCTCAGCGCCAGAGCCCCAGCTGTGTGCACACGCTACTCCCCCTCATGCTCTCCCTCCTGCTGGGACGCAAACCCTGACGTGAAGTTACAGTGCTCAGGGGTCCTCCTTCCTTCTGCCCTTCAAAGTCCACACCAGCCTAGTTAGAAACGACGCTCCCCGGCCTCACCTCTGTGAGGTACAGGCTCCGTTTCCTTGGCACTTCTTCAGGAAGCTGCTTTGATCTCTTCTTAAGCAGCTTTGCATGCAGGTACTCGGTACGCTCCTGAGCCACGCTGGGGTAGAAGGACATGGCCACCAGGATTCTGAGCTGCATCAGGATGGAGGACAGCAGGCCCAGCAGCACTAACACCACCAGGATAACTCCGAGGGGAGCCCAGGTCTTCCACAGGAGTAGCTTGGGGCTGGGCACGCAGCTGGGCTCAAACACAGATATATGAAAGGAAGAGTCGTGGATGACATCTTGAGCTCCTTGCTTCTAGAAGGAAAGAATCAACCGTCACCATCCGTACAGTGCTCCTGCCCTGATTCCTTCTCAGTACTTCCCTGCGGCACAAAGCAGTCATCTCCAAATGCACAGGAGAGCTTCGCAAATGTGTCTCCCCACGAGTGCTAGGAGGGGGCGTGGAGGGGCAGCATCCAGAGTGAGCTTCTGCAAGCAGACACCCCTGAGAGAAGGGCGCCTGCTAAGTGTCTGCTCTGCTGGGTCACGGGCAGCGGCAGCCTAAGACCGGGGAGGGGGCCAGGAAAGCAGGCAGACTCTGCCACAGGACGCCCTTCGTGGCTTAACTCTCCTCTGAGGAGGGACGGGGACCCACCCACCACGAGAGAGCAGCCGTGGGACACAGCCTCTTCCTCCCAGCTGGACAAGCCCTGTGTCAGTCCACAAAGACACTGGGGCACCCAATGGACTCCAATCAGCCCTGGGGAGCTGGCGACAGTAGGGGACTCCTGCTGTCCAGTGTCCACTGCCACTTCCAGTGGACGCATCATCCCAAGGTCACCCGGATAAAGGCAGGGACCCTGTTCTTGGAGGCCTCTAGACTTGGGCACATCTTCCCTTCTCAGAGGCTCAGGAAGGGGCCTTCTTCCCCATTTGAAGGAAACAGACTGGCCAGTTGCCCTCAGAAACCTGCCCAGAGGCCAGAAGATGACACTGAGTCACAGGCCCTGCTGTCCTCCCAAGAAGCGCTGCTGACTCGGCGCTTTCTTCTCTCGCCCTGGGAAAGTCACTGCAGCTCTCCCAGTGGATTTGTTTTCTAATTTGGTAAAGCAGGAATTAATGGAGCAGATCTGCCCATGAATAAGCTCCTCCTGGTGCAAATGAAGCACCTTAGGGATGCAGAGTTAGCTCTACAGGCGCGATACTTAGTAAGTTATTATCACCCAAGCGCCTGGGAGTCAGGGCGGAGGAGGTAAATGACTTAGCAAAGCAACAAAACCAAACAAAGCCCCAGCCGACCTGGGAGTGCATTGGCCTCTTGGGCCCACCGCAGGACCATGCAGAGCCTGAAGCCCCCAGCCTGAGCAATGGCAGACATTTGTGTGGCAGCCTGGCTCCAACTAAACAGCATCCTGGTCCTCATAGCAAAAGCACACGCCCTTGTTCCTAGGACTGGAGAAACAAACACATCCATTGGGTCTGTGAAGAGCGGGCCTGCAATAAGAACACAGCGGGAACTCGGGCGGCAAAGAAGTTACTTAGTCTAGAAATCTAGCTGGGGTCTATTCTGCAGCTGGGAGTCTTGGCCTCTGAAAGACGGAGGCCATATTTTTGTGGCAGGTTGATGGAGGGTAACGTGGAAGGTTAGTCCACTCTTTGAAAACACCCAGAAATCTAGCAAATGGTGTCTCAGTGACTTAAAGCCTGTTTACTCCTCCTAAGTACACATGTGGCCGAGCCGAGCCAGCCTGGGCGATGGTGGAAGGCCCACTCCAGGCTCACTGCTGGGCGAGGACAGCAGCCCAGTGCAGGCGCACAGTAGGCTCTCACTCAGAGCGCGCCAGGCTGCTCTTGCAAAGCCCACTCCAAGGCCCGCTCAACTGGGATCGTCTCCTGTCTTATGGGAGAGAGATCCTGGCAGAGCCTCCAGTCAAGGCATCCCTCCTGGCAGAGGTGGCTCTGGGCAACCTGGACAAGGCAGGCGGGCACTGCGGGTCATGCAAGAGTTTACTGGGGCCTGAAGGCGCTGGGCACCCGCTCACTCAGACCCGTGGCCCGGCAACATGCTGCTTGAGGCTGTGCAAGTGCCCCCACCGTGCAAGGCTCTGAGTCCCCCAACAGGACTCCAAGCTAGAAGGGGTGCAGCCATACCCAGAAGTGCCTGGGACGATGTGTCGGGCACCTACGCCATCCTTGGAAAGCTTCTGGGGACAGGACTTGCTGTCCCCACTGCTACCTAAGCCAGAGAATCACAGAACAGGAACGGAGGCTGGGTCCGGCTGGCAAGGGAATGTGATAGAATCCAGCAAGGCGGGAGGCGGGCAGGGGAGACGAGGACAGGAGGGAGGGAGCAGAGGGAGAAGCAGCCTCTGCGCGGCTGCCCCGGGGCATCAGGCCTGGCTCGGGAAGCTGCTTCTGTTATCTACCCTGCCCCAAATGCCTGAGCCGGGGACAGGGCGCCTTGTAATTGACTGAATTCTTCAGGGAGGCGGAGAGCTTGGCACAGTCAAGCCGGAGGAGAAGCGCAGAACTGGGAGCGCAGGAGCCAGGGAGGGATCTCCTGAGCCAGGAGGAGAGGGGAAAGGAGGACGCAGCAGGGAGGCCGGGCTGGTGCAGAGGTTCCCAGCAGAGGTGCTGCAGCAGGCCTGAGCCATCTACAGCACCTTGTCACTGAGGGGGCAACCAGACAGAGGCGCTGTTGGGGCCTGCTCTGGCCAGACAACGTGTCAACTCACTGTACGTCTCTCTCACGCACACACAGCCCCGCCACGCACATATGCACACTTGTATACTCATGCACGCACACACACTCAAACATGAGTGCCACCTGCTTGGCTTTGGGTTCCAGGCTTAAGACAAGGGTCTGACAAGGTCCAGAGTGTCTGCAATGTCAACATCATCACAAGTGTCCTCAGGGAAAGGGGAACCCCAAAGAGAGGAGGGAAGCCACCAGCCGACAAAGCAGCTCCGATGGGACGCTAGAGGCCTTTGCTCCCTGCAGGGTCCACAGTGACGCCCCTGGAGGCCACGCCGGGCCTTTGGCTCAGCAGGTCTCACTGTCTGGCGCACCCTGAGACTGCAGCGGCTGTGTATGAACAATGCTTCCCATTTAAAACACCGGGAGCCGAAGAGGCAGACAGCAGCCTCCCTCCCCCACCCCTGCGTCCCAGAAGGCCTGGCTCAGCCTCTGAGGCCTGGAGCGGATGAGAAACTGCCTGCAGAGGCCGCCTCCCAGAGGTGGAGGGGAAGTGAGGCCAGCGGATCCTGTGCTGTCATCGAGCTGCACTGGCCTCTGTGTGCCAGCTCTCTGCCAGGTTTGGAGGCCCAAGGGTGCCCTGCAGGGCAGGGCTCAGGCCTCCCACCCACGTCCTTACCTCCCCAAGCAGCTGCAGGTGGACCTCCAGCCCCGGCAGGCTCTGCAGCTCTCTGCCCACCGGGTGGAGGAGCCGGTACAGCAGGTAGTCCATGGCCGCGAACAGCACCCACACACAGAGGTGGGCCAGCACGGGGAGCAGGAAGAGCCCCAGGGCCCTCCTGTCCCTGGGGGTCAGCCGGAAAGAAGGCACCACAGCATAGGTGGCCCGCTCCTTCCTACTCAGGGGCAGGACGCAGGGCCTCTGCTGGCGCCTCTGCTCCTCATCAAACAGGACGAAGTGTCTGGTGATGTAGATGTTTTCGTACTTCCAGCCGAGAGGGCCCAGCAGCTGCTTCAGGAACAGCCCTGTGCTGAGGAGTAGAAGCAAAAGCCCAGCGCAGGCCAGAAGCTTCCGGCACAGAGAAGAGACGGCCTCCACCATGGTCACCATGCGGTACAGGACACCCAGGGCCTCCCCTTTGGTGTCCTTTAGCTGTGCCTCCAGGGCGTGGCTGGAGCTGGACAGAGAGACCTCCAGGCTGTGATTCCAAGCAACGAGGTCATCAAATGGGTTTTGTGGTGTGGCAAGGCCGTAAATCCACTGAATGGCCTCAATGTATCTTTTCAAAAGTGGGAAATGTATGGAGAAGCTCTTGGCCCTTAGGTTGCAAGTCATGCTGTCCAGCAGATCCTTAAAGTTGTGAAAAATATTCTCGATGTGTCTGAAGATCACGATCCCGGTGCCGGCCGCCATCAGAGCACGCTTGCTCTCACGCAGGCCGCAGGACAGGAAGAGGAGGAGGAGGAAGCACCGAGCATGCCTGGAGCTGCACAGCAGGGCCCAGGTGACGGCCCCACAGGCAGGAACCACAGCGACTGGTGGCAGGAGCCAGTAAAAGGCCACGGAGAGCAGGCTGGCTGAAATCAGGGACACCAGGCCACAGACACCCACGTGCTGGAGGAAGTCTGCCCACCTTGGGCTTCTCGGAAGTATGTAAATCCCCCAGAGGTGTAGGAGGGCACTGGTGCCAGAAGTCCAGACACCCATGGCTCTGTGTCTCTGTGTCCCTAGAAATTAAAAAGAAAGAAACCAAAATCTGGAGTAGCTAAAAGGCCAGCTGACAAACTGACTGCCGCTCTCAGCTACCCACGCACGGGGACTTCCCGGCGTCTCCCGCCAGGAGTGCAGGCATCTCTTGGCCCCAGAAGCGGGAGTGGATTTGCAACGGCTCCACCCCTGAGTGTAGCACAGGCAGTGTGTGTCAGACCCGGGTCCTGGTGTCCCAGCCTTTAGCCACCTGGAAGCCCTTGGATTCCCGGGCTACATAACAGATGACCCTATCAAAGCCTTTCAAAGAGACCTATGCAGTCACTCACTGGTCTGGAGGTTGCAATCGCCCTGCACGTCTTGGATCCTGCTGTGCTCCTCTGAGGATGACTCCTGCTCACACGGGGCATGAAAATGGCCCTGGTCATCTGCCCACCTCCTGCTCCCCAGCTTCCCAGCTTGTGGGCAGGGCCATCCTCCCACACCTGGCCTAGCCAGCCCCTCCCTGACCACAGGCTCATGGCCAAGAAGAAATTCTTGTTTAAACCAGTAATATTTGCGTGGATCTGTTGGGTTACCATTGCTATCACAAGGGCAACAGGACAAGCTGCACTGGGTCAGGGAAGGCCGCAGTTGTCTCCCACTTTCCAGAACTCTGAGTTTGGAGACCAGACCGAGCACCGAGGGCATCCGAGCGGCCTGTGAGGCTGGGCGGCTCGTCTGTGCTCTGTAGCCTCGCCTCTTCCTGCTCGGCCCTGCCTCCCGAGACTCCTCTGAGTCTCCTGCACGCCAAGTGTGAATACTTTCATCCCCAAGTTAATCATCTTTTTCTTTTTCCCAGATGTGGGATAATTCACGTGAACTCCTGTTAAGGCTGCCGGCCTGTTAACATCCAGATCCAGGGCTGGGAGGTTCAAAGAGGAAGCTGGGCTCACTTGGAAGGCTAGAAATCTGAGAAGCTTCTCTCTTGATTGACACAAAAACACCTAACGAGCATTGTACCATATGTTCAGGACTTGAATGAGGACACTGATCAATTCTTAAACACCCTTAAATAAATCCCTTCCTACATCACCTGCGACAGGGCTGGTGGCTTAGTGCTGCCGGCATCAACATTATACTCAGTGTGCTCAGGCTGAGTGAGGTTGGTGAGGGGCAGGCATACAAGGGTGCATAAATCCTCCCACACAGGGTAGGAGGCACAGCCTCCAGGTGTGGTTGGGTGGAGCAGAAAGGAAGCGGGTGGCTGCGGAAGAGGGTGAGTGTCACAAGATTCTCTGAGAGCAGGACTCGGCGGCACAAGGGTGCCGAAAGGGGAGGAAAGTAACGGGGTGACCATCGCAGGCCTTCTTGTCAGGTCAGGCTGTGTGAAGGGAGAGCGGGTGGTGCGCATGTGCCCCATCTGAGGAGGGGCCGGAGGGCCCTGAGCCCACAGAGGCCGGAGCTCTGGCCCAGCCCTCCAGCCCATCCCCCGGTGGATCCTGGGCCATTACTCTGGACTCCACTCCAGATGGCTTGCTGACTAATGGACTAAGGGATGCGCTGACAGGCACTGAGAGCAGCCATGCTGGAGGTGCCTTCCCTAAAGCAGCCATGCTCTGGAGATCCGTGCTTCCCTCTGCTCCGGAGGCAAATGCTCTGAGCACATGTACAGTCCACCAGGGACCACACAGAGAGGATGGCAGTGGGGTTCACCGTGGGCTCTGGACTCTGGGCTATCTCTCTTGGCACTGCCCAACTCCTGGCTCCGGGTGGGTCCCTCACCATGCTGTCCTACTGGGCACTGGGCCATTGACACCAGGCGGGCTTTGGTGCCGACCCAGACATCCCGAGTCCAGCGCTACCGTCTGCTCCCTCTGCGCCACGACAGCTGACCTCGCCAAGGTTCCCCACCGCTCAGCTTCAGCCTTCCCCAGCCAACTCCGGAGCCCCAGCTGTTTGGTTTGTTCTGATCTTCCTTCCACGGCTGCATTTTCTCACCTCCTGAAATATTAATGACCTGTGCCCTGGGTTCCTGGTGCCTTTCCTCGCCTCCTCCCCCTGCAGCATTCCTCATATGGTTAATTCCTCCGCAGGCAGGAAACAGATTTATAGACACATTAAAATTTTAACATTGTGCAATAAACTATAGTATCAATTAAATAAGATCTATGGCTGCAATTCAGTCCTGGAAAAGGCTCGCCAAGCACCAGCTCCAACCTCCTCCTCCTTAGTTTTGTGCACACACACAGCTCCTCTGTCCCAGCCCCAGCCCTGGCGCGTGGCTTGCCTCTGTCTGCTCTGTGCACACTGAGGAGCAGAGGGCTGTGTAGCATGTGCACACGTGTGCATGCGCGTGCGCGCACACACACACACACACACACACACACATACACACACACACACACACGGGTTCCTCAGGGGACCCCTGCTCCCACTCGTGACCCTGTCCCTGCCTGACCCCATCTCTTCATGAACATTTTAGGAGACACAAAAGGAAATGAACATGGATGGTAAAATTCTTAGAGGGAGTGTGGAGGCTGGGGCTCCAGCTCCAGCCTCCACTCCCAGGCCTCTGGCCACTACAGGAGTGGGGACCACACCCCTCGTTGCAGGTGGCAGATGGTCTGGTGGCAGATGGGCCTGCGGGCTGCAGGAGGGGCAAAGCAGGCTGCCTGGCTGGGGTCTGGAGCCTGGAGCAGCTGTGGGTGCCCAGCTCGCACCTCCCAGAATCCTGGGCTGTTACACACAGAAGCCCGCTGGAGACGCCAGACTCCAGCCACCTGGGGACACAAAGCCAAAGAGACGTGGACCCTCAGGCCTCTAGTACTGTGGCAGCTCTGGGATGCTGCCAAGCAGGGCCTGCAGCAGGGCAGGGGAGGAGGAGGGCTGCTGCCCACTGGCCTTTTCTTCCCATCCTTCTTTAAAGCTCTTGCACACTTGGCTCATGCCAGAACGTGCCTTTCTCTCCAGCTGCCAAAGTACCCGAGCTCTCCACAGGAGGACTGCGTTCTCCTCTGGCTGCCCTCCCCCTCTGGCCCCCGGAAGGCCAGGAAGCCACCCTGCCTCCACAGCAGGCTGCACCCAGAGAGGGAGAGGGAGGGGTGCCCAGGCACAGAGAACAGCGCCGTGGACGTGGACGCCGAAAGTGCCACCCATCACTGCGCTGCTCAGGGGCACACCACAGGGGTGCGGTGCATGCAGGGGGCCTAAGGCCAGGGTACCTTGGGGGAGGGGTATGCGCAGAGGCAACCTCGCCCAGCCAGGGCTCAGGTGACCTGTGTTAGGGTGCCTGTCTGCTCAGGCCTTTCACCCGAAGCCCTGAGCGTGAGGAGCCGTGCTAGAGGAGCCTGCAGTCCAAAACCTTCCTCCGATTCCCTGGTACTTAAAAATTTAGAAGTAAGATGATTCTGAAGTTTACTCACAGATCTCTCTTAGGTCCTTTTCTGCGTACAAAAATAAATGATCTTTCCCAAGGTTCTGAAAGCCTGAATATAGGGCAGGAAAAAGGGAACCAGAAATGACGAGGCTCACAGGGCCCTGACTCACCCTCCTCACCCCTTCCCGGAGGGACGAGGCATTCAGGATTCGCTGTGGTGACTCCACGGAGTGCAGGCCTCAGGCTGGGCACCCGTCGGAAACCAACTCTAGACAAGAGAGCTGGGCTGTTGTCAAACCCACGGAGGCAGCATGGGAAGGCCTCTCCCTCTCCTCTCCCACCCCTGCTCTGAGCACGACCCAAGGTTGGAAGGAGCCTGGACCACCCCTGCACCCTGCAGCTGGTGACAGAATGTTAGGGTTTATGCGTAGTTGTCCCCCGAAAGCCTCATGCAGTCATGGGAGGGGGACTTCTGTAGATTGAGACTTGACTCATGAGTGACTGGGATTATGTGTTTTACTATTGATCTAGTGTTTGAGACTTGATCCATGATCCCTGGGATTGTGTGCTTTAAGTACTTCTGGGATTATGGGTGTAGCCTAAGGCAGATAGGCTGAGGTGGAGAGCCTGAATGTAACATAAGGAGAGACAGAGAGACAGACTGAAGCTGTTGCTGTCTGCTGCCCTGGTTGGTCGGCTGCCTCTGTCGCCATTGTTGCTGTTCCGCCGCCATGAACTGGATGCTCTCTGCCCTGTTCCACTCAGCCTTGGACCAGCCGAATATGGACTGAAACCTCCACAAGCTGTGAGCTGAATAAACCTTTTCTTCCTTCATTTTGAGTGTTGGGTATTTGACCCAGCAACAAGTAAAAAGTAACTAAGACACAGAGTCTTGCTGGAGTTGCAAAACCTTACAGCCACATCCCAGGGTGTCCCTGCCTAGAAAATGACCCTCCAGTCAGCTGTGTGGCCAGGAAATTCAGAAACGGAAGATATTTTTACAGTCATTCTTTACTCCAATGCACCTATAGGAGCCGTTGTCTAAAAGTCCCAGACCCTGCTGAATTGCAAGTATCCCGAGATGGATGCCCTGCGAATTTACAGCTGGTGTGGGGCTCCAACGGCGGGGTAGAGGTCAGCAGAAGCCTCAGCACATACCTAGGAACAGCCTTGAAGCTATTAAGTAAAGACAGGCAAGGGGGAGAGCTTCCCAGGATTAGCCCCTTCCTTTTATGGCTGCAGCTCTGGAGCCTAACTTCATGAACAAAATCAGGGCGCTCGACAGGGCAAGCCGACTCCAACACACAGGGTGCATTTCCCTGCTCCCGGGAACGTGGGGTGTCACACTTCCACGCAACTCAGCTCAAAGTTGAATCAAGGTGCCCATCAGTGAGTTTTATTGGGACAATAGTAAATGTGTAAAAGGCCAGGAAATGTAAAACTTAATCAAATCTAGCACTTAACTTGAGGCTGCCAGGGCATCAGAGGAGAAAGGCGTGAACAGGTAGGAGAGAGACAGAGACAGAGATAAGGACAGAGAGGCAGGGAGGGGCCTCGGAGGGTTCCCCGAGGAAGTGGAGGAGTGTGTCAAGTGAAGCATGTAGAATGAACGTGACTTAATTAGGCCACAGGCGCTGTCCCCAGAAAGTTGGCTCTGGGAGGTGCACATCACAGGCTAAAACAGACTGCGCTCCAGTTTGCGCCCTCCCATACCGCTAGGGTTGGGTATGAGCCGGAACTGAAATGCAGTAATGGGGGGTAAGGTAACTTCCCATGCACAGCGAGCCCCTGGAGCTGCTCTCCGTTGCCTGGTGGCTTCCTTTTGTCTTGTCTTGAGTGCTGAGCTGGGGCCTGAGCCTTACACCGCTGAGCTGTACCTCCCACACCACAGGCTCACTCTTCATCCAAGCACGAGCAGTGTTCTTCCAAGCTGCTGTTAAGTTTAAAGCAGGGTGCTACCATAAAAACAGAAAACAAGGGTCGGAGAGATAGTTTGGCGGCCTGAGCACCTACCTGGCAAACTCAGGAACATGAGTTCGATTCCCAGTACCGCATGCATTGCTGGCCTTGAAACTGGACTTGGTGGCACACACCAGTAATTCCAGTGCTGGGGAAACTGAGACAGGAAAATTCACTATGAGTCTGTTTTGCGCAGTGAGATCCTGTACCAAATAAACAAATGGAAGAAAAATTTTAAAAACAAAACAATCACAGAAGGGAGACATAAATTCACACCTAAGATTCATGGCAAAGATGCACGCACTTCGGTGCTTGGGAGACACGACTGGAGAGCCACCAACAGCAGGGATTTGGGGTGCTGGGGAGCACCCGCGGAAGCTGGAGGCACAGGGGTAGGAAACTGAGGCAGGAGGGCTCCTTAGAGAAACCCAGGCGCGGGGGTGGGGTCTCTGTCTCTCAGGTGGGCAGAGGCTGGCCACACCTCAGGGTGCAGGGTGGGCGCGGGCAGAGAGCCCAGAGCCCTGGTGTCGTGGGAAGCCCCGGCCGGAGGGGCTCGCAAGTGGGAGTGTCCCTCCATCAGCCTCAACTCAGTCGGCTCCACTCAGAGGCGACTGGCGTGTATGGCAAAGGCAGCCTCACAGCAAGATTCAGAAGGAGGTCTGATCACCAGGCTGCACCCGGGTCTAGGCAAACTGATTCGTAAAAATAGTACAGGTGGGCGCTGGGGGGAGACCGACGCGGGGGAGGGTGACGTATGTAGGAGTGACGTATGCGAGGGTGCATGACGTACACGGAGAGTAACATACAGAGGTTGCATACGTGGGGAGGGGGCGTATGCGGAGAAGGTGGGCCGGGGTGACGTATGCGGGGTGACGTGGACCTACACACATCATTGGGCAGAATGCGTACCGGGGCGCGTGGCCTTCAAGGTCTGTGGGCACTGCTCTGTCCAAGAGGACGCCGCTATCTCAGTGGCACGTCCACGGCCCCCGTCCCACAGGCTGTGGTCACTCTGCGGCTGGGCTGGCCGACCAAAGGACTGGCCATGGCTGGAGCGCACCAGCGCCACACCTGCTCTGGGGCCTCCAAACACAAAGGAAGGAGCCTCGGGGGGCAGCCTGCGGGTGTAGTTTGTATTCCTAATCTTGTGAACTGTTTATTTCCCATTGAAAATATACACCACACAACCCCAATAAGAGTAACACAGTAATAATTATATGTTACTCCATAATTAGTCATCTAGTTGTGTTAATTATGGCAACATAGTTATATAATTGCCAATATAAACTGGAAAACTAAATAAAGCAGCAGCTGGCCTGCGTGATCCTGGCCAAGTCACCTCCTTTTCTAGTTTTGTTTTTGTTTTGAGTCTGGGTCTCACTATGCAGCCCAAGCTGTCCTTGAACCCACAGCAACCCTCTTGCCTCAGCCTCCCAAGTGCTGGGATGACAGGAGGGCTGGACTTGGCCCGCCCACAGGGTACGGTCTTCACCACAGCCTGGGACCAGCCTCCCCCAGTGGCGCCCTGTGGCACAAGGACCCAGGCTTGGCCTCTGCACTCACTCTGCTCTGTCGCGGCTGCCATGCCCCTTACCCTGCCTCTGTGTCACCTCTGCAGCTCTGCATTTTCAGGGAGGAGAGGTCCTGAGTTAGCTTGGGGTCAGATGTGTCCAGGTAAACTGAAGCTGAGATCCCCAAGGTATCACCTGTGCCGCAGCCCTGAGCTTCCGCTGGGAAGGGGCAGTTAGTGAGCGCAGTGCTCCAGCCCCACCATGCGCAGCCGCTGTCTGCAGCCACAGGGAACAGAGACAGGAAGCCCTCCAGGGGGCCAGACCAGGCTGCTGACCTGCAGGAGCCTGAGGGTGCTCACGGTAGGCAGCTTGACTGCAGCCGGCCCCTGGGGCATCCCTGAAGGCCTCCTGCACGCCACCTGGCCCAGGCCTCTGCGTCTGTCCCTTCCCTTCTGCGGTGGACCCTGACAGGTCGCCGGAAGTGAGGGCAAGGATCCAGCCTCACAGCGATACCTAGGATGGAGCAGCTGTCTCCTTCTCTGTCCCCAGCCTTGTGTGTGTTGGCAGAGGGTGAGCGGGGCTGGCAGAGCCCGCTCAGTGGCACATCCGCCACCCAGGTCCCATAGCACCCTGTCCACACAGCACCTTGTCCCTCAGCCCTCATGGCCCTCCCTCCAAGGCCTTGGGCAAAGCAGTTGCTCCCAGCTGACCTGGGCTGGGGGGGGGGGTATGTGCTGTATCCTGGGGTCTCCCCAGGGAACCAGAAGAGCAGAGGCTCTATGTAGCCTCTGTCCATCTCCCAGGTCATGGGTTGGTCTCTGCTGAGCAGGGCATCCCAGAGGGCTCAGGGACAGGGTTAAGGGGAGATGGAGCTCCCACGTGAGGTTGTGTGATACCTGTTCTGCCCCCAGACCCTCCTCACTGCCTTCCACAGTCCAGGGAGTATCCCAAGAAGGTCAGGTGCCAGGCCAGGGACAGGAGAGGCCACAAGTGACCAAGGGCCAAATCCTAGACACAGACCAGGATCACAGGAAGCCAGGACCCTAGGGCCCAAGCTCCGCTGTGCTTCTGTGGATGGGGTGACACTGTCTGTGAGTCACAGACAAGCTTGACAGACAGGGGGTGGCTGTGGCCTCCTCCCTGAGGACCTTCTTGGGGAAGGTTGTCCACATCCCCACCCGCAGGCCAGGGGGAAGCCAGCAAAGCCAGGCCGTGCTGTGCTCCGGCCTCCCTGGGCACAGGTCTGGGAAGCCTGGCAGGTGGCTGTACATTTGGGGAGGAGCCCTGTTGCCAGGCTCAGCCTGAAGGCGGCAGCTTTTCCCAGGCCTGTAGCCAGAAAGTAGGGCAGCCTCCCCTGCCTGGGTCTACAGGGCTTTGCGGTGGATCCACCCTACCAGCCAGTGTCTGCCTGGGCAGGCTGCCAGGCCCTACAGAACACTGCGCACAGGCCTGGCCTGTGAGCTGCGGACTCCTCTGCCAGGCTTGGGAGACGCAGCCCCGGCCTCGGCGTGGGGCAGCCCAGGGCTCCAGGCAGGGCGAGGCCACTTGCTGTGTGCCCAGCGGCCTTCCAGACTTCCTTGCTGCCAACTCATTTCTGTGAACAGTGCTTCACAGATGAGGAGACTGAGCTATAGAGCAGCCGTAGACCCACCCCGGGCCCCTGGCTGGAAAGGGGCTGCTCCTAGGGGCCACCCGAACTCCTCTGTCTGCGCCCAACAGCCAGACTGCAGGGTATAGGGCCACTGTGGCTGGGCTAGTGTCACTGTTGAGGAGTGGGGTGCAAAACCCTGGGTAGCAGGGCTGGGAGCTGGGTCAAGCACCATCCCTATCAGGAGCTGGCACCCTGGGGACCATAGCAGTTAGGATCATGAACCATGCCAGGCCAAGCTTCAGGAACAATGGAAATCAGTGGAACAGATTCCGGCTCTGGGTAAAGAAAACCATGCAAGGCTGGGCAAGTAGCTCAGGGGTCTAAGTGCCTGCTGGGCAAGTGCAAGGACCCGGGCTCAATCCCTAGTACCAAAAAAATATAAATAAATAAATAAATAAATAAATACAAACCATGCAGCAGAGTGCGAGCCTGTCTCCTGCCTCCCGCCGGGGCGGGGTGTGCCCACCTGCCTCTGAGGCTGTTCTCTGTGCTCCCCCACTGCTGAGGCCCTGAGGACAGGCTGGGGTGAAGCAGAAAGATTTCCACAAAGAAGACTTGGGGCAAAGAGCTTCGCAAGGGGCATCCTCACACAGCTCCCTGCCCTGTCAGGACCCTGTCTCCCAGACTTACTCGGGGTGCACGGGGCTGGAGCCAGCTGCACACAGGGCCGTGGCTGACCTGTGACCACATTCTGTTTCTCTGTGGATGCTCCACACTGCTGGGTCAGTGGCAGACAGCACTGAAGGGGAAGGACCCATCGACCCCCCACGCATGGCCTGAGAGACCTGCAGCTGTGCTCCTGTCCCATGAGAAGGCTCAGACGCACCCAAGAAGGGCATGTTGTCCACATTGAGCTAAATTGATGCATTCTGGCTCTCCCTGTGTCCAAGGCTGAGCACACAAGGGACACCTGGGCTCCTGGCTGCCACCCGATGCCATCTGGGAAAGGGGAAGCAGAGGCAGCACTGGGACCTGAGTCACAGGAAGCTGAGTCCGGCCTGGGCCGTGCCACTTATGACGCAGCGGCTTAGGGTCTATGAACTGCTCTAAGTTTAAGCATGCTAAGTGCCAAGTCATCACGCTATTTAGCTTGAGAAAAGCAGATTTAAATTTATGGGTGGGTGTTCTAAGAACTTTGGTTTCACTTCAGCCCCTTAAATCCACAGCTGCTTCCTGTGCTGCCCCCAAATGACCACCCTCAGGCTCCCAGAGGAGCTGGGACCTCACCCCACTGCCCCCCGCCCCCTGGCTGCAGTGCTCTATGAGGCCCCAAATGTTCCTGCTGCCAAAGCTTTGTGCTCCCCCAGACCTGGTGCCTGTGGGTCCTGGGCCTCGGTCTGGGTCAGGCAGCAATAGCTGCAGAGGTCACCCCGGCTGCAGGGACCCCCCAGATTCAGAGCTAAGGCTGAGGAACAGTGCTGGCTCTGATGGCCAGAGTCACTTCCAAAGGTCCGAGCTGCACCTGAAGGTGCCGGGTGCCGAAGCTGCTCCTGACCGCTGTATCACTGCGCACCGCCGTTTCCTCATGCCAGGCCTGACGTGGCACCTTCCCACAACTGAATGCTGCTTCTCATTCCCTCCTGCAGGGCTCTGCCACTCCCTGCCTGGCACCGATGACACAGAGTACCTGCTGTTCTGTGAACCCCTGATGGTGCATTTTCCAGCAGAGTGGTGCTGCCTTCCTGGTGTCCTTGGTCACAGACTGCATCTGTTATGGTTGATGTCTAGTTGTCCCCCTAAAGCCTCATGCAATCATGGGGCAGGGACTTCTAGAGTTTGAGACTTGATCCATGATCTACTGGGATTATGTGTTTTAGTACTGATGGGATTATTGTCTGAGTACTGCTGGGAATTATAGGTGTGGCCTGAGGCAGACAGGCTGAGGCAGAGCCTGAATGTAGTTTAAAGAGAGACAGAGAGACAGAGAGACAGACTGGCACTGTTGCTGTCTACTGCCCTGGTTGATCGATTGCCTCTGTTGCGATTGTTGCTGTTCCGCCGCCATGAACTGGATGCTCTCTGCCCTGTTCCACTCAGCCTGGGGCGGGGTCTGGGGACTTGGAATATGGACTGAAACCTCCAGTAACTGTGAGCTAAACAAACCTCTCCTTCCTTCACGCTGAGTGCCGGGTATTTGTCCCAGCAATGAGTAAAGAGTGGCTAAGACAGCATCCCGGGGCCCAAGAACTGTGGGTGCGCAGCTACCCCAGACCAGCAGCGCGGCGGCTGTCTCTGCTCTCCATTTCAGTCTGCGTGCACTGCTTTCAGAGTTCTACTGTTTACTTACCTTCTGTCTGCAGGACTCGAATGAATCAACCTTTGAATCAGCCTCAGCTAACCTACGCCCATGAAAGCAGGAAAACGAATCCTTCGTCCAGAACTGAAATCAAGCCAGGCGTCACGAGGCACTTGTGTAATCACAGCATGGGGGAGGCTGAGGCAGGAGGATTACCATGGGTTCGAGGCCTGGGCTACACAGTGTGTTCAAAGCCAGCTGGAATTATACAGCAAGATCTGATTTTAAACAACCAAATGTCTGAAATCTAAAGTGCTCCAAAATTGAAAAGTTGTGGGCACTCTGTGAGGCCATAAATAGAAAGGTCCTCCCCTGCCTCAGGGGCAGGCAGAGACCAAGCGCAGGTGCCCTGAATGTGGTATCAACGAGCTGGAGACGGAGCACAAGGTGCGCCTGAAACAGAAGAGAACATTGCAGTGAGGGTCCCAGCCCCAGAGCATAGCGTCTGGTCCCCAACATCTGGAAACATCTGGGCTGCAGATCAGCCCTGCTCCTGGGACCTTCCATGCAGGGGCCCATGGTCTATGGCAGAGGAGCCAGGAGGGATGAGGCGTGCGGGGCGCAGCCATTTGGATGGTGCCTCCACTCTAGCCTCCCTGGAGCTCTGGGGACAGCCGAATGCCCTGGGGGACTTTGGGGCCATGTGGGTCATGGGCTTGGCCCCTGACAGCCTGGACATAGGTGGCATCCCTCGCTCCCTCCTCCCAGGCTACTGTCCACACCCAGGCCTGCAAGGACCTGTATTCTCAGTTCTAGTTCAGCTTGAGGAAGTGCAGGGTCTGGTGACTTAGAGAGGGGGGCTGCTGTGTTTCTTCTCGGATTTGGTCAGGGAGCAAATGTCCCTGGCGACATCGCAGATCCCGAGAAAGATGAGACCAGGCGAATGCTGCAACCAGAAGCTGGGTCCCCTCAGCCGGGGCACCTGGGAGCTGAGCAGCACCAAAATACAGCTGTGGGGCTGTCAGGACACCTGGCTTGGCTGGGTCTCCTCACTGCTTGTTTGCGTGGGCCATATTGCTTCCTATTCCAGGCTGGCCTCGAACTCACAGTGGCTCTCCTGGCACAGCCTCCAGGGCTGCGGTCATGGGCAGTGGCCTCTGGGTCTCTGCACTTATCTTCTGTAGCCTCCTCTGGGCTGGCCGAAACCCCTCCGCCTGGCAGCACCTGGCACTCTCCCACGAACCTGTGCCCAGGCTGCCCGAAACCTCGATGGCCCAGCTGCACGCGCAGAGATGCCCAAGTGGGAAGCAAGGCAGAACGGCAGCGTAACAGCTGTGTAAAATACAGGTGGGACGTTGCCTTGTGCTTCGCCTTTCTTGTTCAGTGACTTGTTCAGGGCTTGTGTCACTCTGTCCCTAAAGCTGTACCAGGACCAGGAACAGACCTCCACTTGGTGTGCCAGTGCCTGTGAGACTCTGTAGGCCCCGTGGGGACTTGGTACTCATGTTACTTTTGTATTATGTTTTTAATTTTTATGCACAAGTATGACTATGTCTATAGCTTTTAAAAAAGAGAACAAAGGTAGTACAAAAACATTAGAAACAATACAGAATTTTACTAAACAAAATGACAGGTATTCAACAATGTTATATTGCATATTGTTCTCAAATCGGATTACCTACTATAAGCATGCAAAATTGATCAAAAAATTAAAAAGAAAAGAAATTTAAGCATCAACTATTCCCTTCAGGAGACCAGTAGAAACCATCAGCACAGCTCCCCGAGCTACCTGTGTGTGTACCTGCGGCTTCTCCTTTCTTCTCTCTCCTCCTTTCCCTCTTCCCAGCTGTTCCTCCCCTTAGAACAGGTTCTTTTTCTTTCACGATGCCACAATCTGTCAGGGGGAAGCCTTTGAAACAACCCAAATGCCCATCAACTGAGGAAAGGATAAAAAAGATGAGATATTTTTTATACAATGGAGTACTACTCAGCTATAAAGAAGCTAGCAAGTAAGGCTTTATAGGTAAAAGCCTGCAACTCAAGATCATAGTCGTAAGTGCAGTAAATCAGACCCGCTGTGTAAACATCAAATTGTCCCCTAGTGTAAGAACCTGAAAGCAGATCGAACCACACATTAGCTTTTCACTGCAGCAAACATCTTTGCTTCTACGTGGTTTTTATTGTGCTTTTATTCTGATGTGAAGAAGTATACTGAAAAGTAAACCCCCACAAGGGGCCAGAATGAAGCACCCTGTGACATCGTGGTTCCCTCCCACACCTGTGGGCCTCAGAGTGACACACGGAATGTGCCCTCTGTCACCTCCTGGTGAAGTGTTACTCATGCATGGTTTGCTCCCTGTTCTGTTCTGTTACTGTCCCCAGAGACCGTGTCCCTTGCAGGATGTGCGACCCAGCCTTGACTGGGTTTTTGGTGACTGTGGCAGTCCTGGTCCTGGTCCCGGTCCTCAGTCTGGAGTCTCTCCTGCCCACCCTGCCTACTGCCTGAAGCCCGCCCCCTGCCTTTCTTCTGATGCCTGCAGATCCCACCCGACTTCCTTGTGGCACGAGCCCACGTGTCGGATTCCCCTTCGCCACTTCTCCGGAAGCCCCACTCTCCTCCCAGTTTCGCTGTGGGAACCCCCTGCCGGGTCCTGCACACCTTTTCGCGGATCTACTCTCTGCGTACTCGTGACGGCCTCAGCCTGCCGCCGCTCCTCCCGAGTAACCCTGCTGCCCTCGTTCTCTTCCTCTCATGGTCACTAGCCATTCATGGGCGGGATGGACAGCTAGATCAGCGGTGGCGAACCTGTGGCACGCCTGCTGCTGCGGGCTGTTGTAGCACTGGAAGCTCGGAAAGGCTCACCCTCACTGACCTAGATCGTATTCTTTTGCTTGAAAACTACAATGTGGGCAGGCTCGGGGCACACAAAGGTGCCCCTGTAACCCTAGCACTTGAGAAGGGTGATCACAGCTTCAAGCCCAGCCTGGGTGGCTTGGTAAGAGCCTGTCTAGAAATGCACCATACAAAGGGCAGGGGCAGCCGCTCAGTGTGCAGTGGTTTTTTACGCCTCTCCAGAACCAGGAGCAAGCCTATGACAGGTTCCCTGAGCCTCCTGAGGACGTTCTCAGTCTCTTGATGTGGCACTGAAGAGCCCCCTTCCTCCACCAGGGGCTGATCACCCCCTGCCCTGCAGGCTCAGGGAGCTCTGGCCCTCGCCACCACCCAGCTGACTCCTGACTCTCACCCTGTAGGGAAGCCCATGAGGCCAGTTCTGTCTCCCTGGAGAATGCTGACGCATAGCCCCAGCTTGTTTACCTTTGGTGCCTGCTACGGTTTGTATCTAGTTGTCCCCCCAAAGCCTCATGTAAACCACGGTGCTGTCAAGCGCTTGGCTCGAGGGGTGTGGCCAAAGGACCAGGGCGGAGCTTCAGGAGTGTGGCCAAGAGAGGTGCCAACTGTTAAACTGACAGCATGCGCTGTCTGAGGTCCTTCCCTCACTCAGGGCAGTCTCTCGGAGGAATGGAGCGAATCGTCCTGGACGTGGTGGCATAGTCTCGAGGTCTTGCTATGAAATTCAGGTTGCTTTAAATTATGAAACATCCCATAACTGAGCTAAATAAACTTTGCCTCCCCTAAGCTTGTGCACCTGGTATCTGTCCCAGTAACAACAGAAAAGTAACTAAAACTGTGTCGGCCTAATGCTCGTCCCAGGAACACTTCTCTTTCCGGCCAAACCCAACTGCACTTTCAAGATCCTAGGGGAGGGCCGGGTGTGTTGGCGCATGCCTGTAATCCCAGCACTTGGGAGGCTGAGGCAGGGGATCAGTGCGAGCTCCAGAACAGCCGGGAGGCCACTGCCTGCAGACAGGCCTCTGCTGACTGCACTGAAGGGCCGCCTCCTGCCTCCAGCACCAGGCAGCTCCACCTCCTATCCCAGGAATCTCTGCTGGAGTCTCCTCTCTGAGACAGGGAGCTTCAGAAGTCGCCAGAGCCGAGAATCTCCACATCTCCCGAAAGCATGCTGGCTAGCTGTGGCTGCGTTGCCATGGACATTTGTAGGGTAGGCTTGGTCACAGGAGAGTTCTGCACCCCAAGGAGTCTGAGGGTACTTCCCAGGCTGGGCAGTGAGGAGTGCCACTTTTTACTCTAGCAAGTAATAAAACAAGTCTCCCCGTGTGCTGTGAAATCTCATTTTATCTGCATGAAGGCAGTAGGGCTCCTGAGAGCAGCCAGCAGATATGAGCGACCTCTGTGGCTCACCGCCCTTGGCTTTGCCCAGCATAGTGCACTAAAGAAACCCTGCAGGCCCCACCACACACTTCCAGCTATTTGTTCACAGTGCAATTAGTAATGAAGGTCCCCAAACCTCTCAGCTGTCACTTCTTCCAGACAAAAGCTCCGGCATAAGCCACGTAATGCCTCTTATGACCTCTCTGCTCTTGGATACCGGATTCCGTTCCTGGAGCAGCAACAGCAGTGTCCTGTAAAATGCTGCCTGTCACAGAGCTGGCACCTCTGGAGGGGCGGAAAGCAGGTGCATACGAGCTTGCTCTAACCAGCGGTCCCTGTGGCGGGGCCCAGGCCCATGGCAGCACCAGCCCTTGGTATGCGGTGTCAGGCGCCTTCCTCTCAAGTAGAAAGCCTGACCCAACTGTGGCTGTCTTATTCAGCGAAGCTGCAGGCCTTCTGTTCCCTGCCACTGCACTCAGCTAAATCCTATGATTTGTCATCAAGTGGAGGCTTCTGTGAAGGTGCTAAAGATAGTTTTGCTGCATTCAGCTTGGCTCACTACATGACACCCATTGTACCATGGCCCTGTGCTAAAGCGGATCTCCTTGTAACTTCTGCTTTCCATCCTCTCAATGAGACAAGCTCTGTGTAAGCAATGCCTCAGACTTCAGGGAGTCCTCCTCTGGAGTCTACTAACGGCACTAAAATGTCCTGTCTCCTCCCGAGCTGCTGGCTCCTGCTCACTCGGTTTTCCGCACAACACCTCAACCACCTGAATCAGACTGTAGCCCAGGCATGGACCCTGAACCACAACAGGCTTCTCGATGATCCTGTGACACAGTTCAAGTTTGGGAACCACAGCTCTAGAGCATCATGCTAAGACCCAAGGCTAACAGAACTTGGCCAAGTTTATATCCAGTAATGGACAGAAATTGCCTGTGGGCTTCTGGGTTCTTATCTATTCCTAAAATATCATGCCTCTTTCTGTTCTGGCCCAGCGCTCAGCTGTCATGGGCTGACAAATGTTCTGAACTACAGATAATACTGTAATTTTAGCTTGACCCATTTGGTTAAATAAACAGAGAAGGAGTTTACCATGAGGACTCGTGAAGTGACTGAAGAGTCTCTGGATGTCTGAGAAGACCTAAAATAAGGTCTGGCCATGTGGCGTCTGAATCTCAGAGATGGCTTTAGTCAGGGTCCTCGGCCTGTTTCTGATCTCCCCTAATGCCAGCATGCGGCCTACTTCTTGCAGCGCCTTCCTGTGAGGAAGAGTGTGGTGACAGGCTGCTTCATCTTATGGGTGCCACACCATTGGCCGTCTGCATTGATAGTCAACTATTCAGTAACTGAACCAGAAGAAACATCCGCCGGCCAGAATGGAATGAACTGGCTGGAGCAGGACGTCGGCCAATTGCACAGGCACTGCAGACTCAGAGCGGGCCAGGCCGTACCGAAGCATTCTTGCTGAATCTCGGGCTGCGGAGATTTGATCCTTCGCAGAGCATGGTGGGCACAGCAAGAAGACCTATGAGCACAGAAATTTGTGCTTTGTATTCCAGCTTCATTATGCTGTGTGGCAGGCAGTAGGGCCCTGTCTTGAGAAACTTCCATCAGTATTTGTCAGTAGCTAAGCAATACCAATAAATACATCCAAAATCTAATTTCTGGTGCTGCCTTTCCTCCTGGATGAACACCCCTGCCTCATGCCAGATCCCTAGTGCCCACGCGGGCCATTCCCACACCTTGTCACTCCTCCTCTTGCCTCCAGAGCCTGTGCCTACTACAGCTCCTGTAGGACATCTCCAAAAAAACAGCACTTAGGTGAGCTTTGATTTTCCTGTTGGAAGATAGGTTTATGCACAGAAAAAACATAAAAACATGCATAATATAAAATAGTGGCTGCTTGGGTCGCTCAGGAGTTAGAGGCTCGACGTGGTAGTGGAATCTCTTTACATGTTTTTAACTTTAACAACTAAAATATTAACAACTATCTTTGTGAAATATAAAAGAATTGTTATAGTACTATTAGTAGTGATATCAGTAAAATAAATAAATAACTCTTCTTGCAGTAGGTTTCTGCTCCCAGCCAACCTGCCTCAACCCACTTGCAATAAATTTCTGTTTCTAAAGATTAAAGTATTCCTTACTTTTATATAATTCATTTCTGCTAAGACCCTACAATATTGTGTATAGTTGAAACTATTGTTTTCAAGTAAGAAATAACACAACAAAGGACTGTGAATTTAAAGAAGGAAACTGAGGTGACCGTATGGGCGCTCTGGTGACACTTTTCTGGCACAACCACAGGAACTGCAAACCAAATACAGTTGTCATCCTGCTGAGTTAAGCAATCAGAGGAAGACTGCTGGGTTATTGATAAAGCTGGATCTATATGTTGGAAAATCTGCAAAGAGAAAGCTGTTCACTCCATGGATCAAAAGGTCTGCCTTTATCCCAGCTCCTTGGCCAGAGGACTTAACTTCAGAGGTCAACTATTTTGAGCTTGTGGTCAGGGTTTGCAAGGGGAGCAATACAGGACATACAACTTATAAGATTATTTTACAATAGCCAAAAGTCATATACAAAGAGGGCAGGAAATCTCCACACACACCAAAAGCATCCAGCTGAGGACCTGGATCCCTTGTCAGTGTCTTGCATGAGTCCAGCTGAAGGCCTAGAGCTCATGACAAAGTCTCATGCATGCGTATTTATACTGGGAAGGCCCAAAGGTCAGCGGTGGAAGCTAGGAAGTCTGTGCCAGTGGGATGAAGGGTCTGTGCCAGCAGGCTGAGGGCTCTGAACTGGAGCTAGGAAGCACCTCTCAAGGTAAGCACCAGAGCACCCCCAAAAGCACCCCAGCCATCTTCAGTGGCAACGAGGTTCTAAGCTCCTCTGACAATGGGAGCAGATGAGTCTGTACCAGGAAATCTAGTGTGACAAGCTCCTCCCAGATGCTGAGCAGTGCACCATCTTCCCATCTGAAGCCAGAGTGAGATGCTCAATGAGAACCGGAGCTCCCCCAAAGTACCCAGCCATTCTCAATGACAGCAAGGTCCTGAGCTCCTTTGATGATGATGTCTCAGTTACTCTTCTCTCACTGCAGGGACAAAATACCCAATATCCAAAATTAAGGAAGGAATGGTGTATTTGGCTCACAGTTGTTGGAGGTTTCCGGCCATACCAGCTGGGTCCAAGGCAGAGTGGCACATGGCAGAGGGCAACCTTTCATGGCAGCGGCAAAGAGCAGAGAGTAAAATGGAGAAGTAGGGACAACATGACCTCAGAGAGCAGCTCTGGCTCCCTTAAGTTGTATTCAGGCTCTGCCTCGGGCCAGATGTAGCACTCACACCCATAATCCCAGCAGCACTCACCCATAATCCCAGTGGATCATGAGTTAATCACAAACTCTAGAAGTCTGCCCTATGACTGCCTGAGGCTTTAGGGGGACCCCTAGACACAAACCATAACAGATGAAAACAGCAGCATTCATATCAGGAGAGCCAGCATGAAGAGGATTCCAGGAGGACCAACAGCCTCTCTATCAGCTCCTCCTCTTCTCCAGTTCTCCCTTCTATGGCCCTGGGAACATTCCTCAGGTGGGCCATCTGTAGCCAGCGGGCACTGCGCTGGCTCAGTGCAGTAGGGTGTCACAAGTTGACCACCAGCTGTCAGACCACCACATGGGAGATGCCAGAATTCCAAAGTGAGTATTTCAGATATCAATTCTGAGTCTCGAAATATCAAGCCTTGGGCATAAGCATTGTGTTATAAGACTAAATTCAAAACTGAATTAGGCCCTCCTTAAAGAATGAAAAAGGCAGGACACAGCAAACAGTTGCTACTCACCTAACTTAGCTAAAAGGAGATGCACACTTAGGTACAGTACAAGCAAAGCCATTCAACCCAAAGGTGAAGAGAAAACCTTAAGAGCAATAACACATTTTTAAAGTTTTTTTTTTTTTTTTCACCCCAATGGAAAGAGTATAAATAACAGATGACTTCTCATCTGTAATCATGGACTCTGGCAGACAATGGAATGCTATCTTTTAAAATTTGAATTCCTCGTCCATGAAAAATATACTTCAAAAGTTGGGTACAGTAAAAATAGAGAATTTTAAATTCTTAAATTTTGGAATTTAAACAACTTCATTTGAGGGGGGATACAGGGGATTGAACTCAGGATCTTGTGTTTGCCAGACAGGTGCTTATGCTGCTGCACTATCCCCCTAGCCCAGCAAATGTGTTTTTTTAAGAGATGACTATGGGAAATTCTTTGAAGGAATGTCAAATGAAAATACAGGTCTATAAGGATGAATGATAAAAACCAGAGAAAAATGAATCTTACCAGAAATATAAAAGAGTATCATTTCTTAATTTCTTTGAAATACAATGAGTATTAATGTTATTCTCAGAAATAACAGAATTTTGCTACTATAGTTTCATGTTTTATTTAAAGTAGTCAAACATTAACTTTAAGATGGCAGAAAAAGATTGACTATAAATTTCATAATCTATCCAGACACTCCAATAAAAATTAATACAAAGCAAGTAGAGCAATAAAATGGAATATCAAGGAATGTGTTAATCCAAAATACAGGGAAATGGGAGCTAGGGAGATAGCTCCATAGCACAAGTGCCTGCCTGGAAAGTGCAAGTCGTGAGTTCAAACCCTGGTCCTGCAAAAAAAAAAAAAAAAAAAAAAAAAAAAAAAAAAAAAAAAAAAAAAAAAAAAAAAAAAAAAAAAAAAGAAAGAAAAACTTGGAAATGAATATGAAGATGGTATATTTAAACCCAGTCACAATAATGATACTGAATGTAAATGGATTAAATATTTCAATTAAAGGGACAGAAAATACCAGGCTAGAATAATAATAATAATAAAATGTCCACCACATACCAACTAATGGGATAAAATTATCCCTAATGGGATAAAAACACAAATGTAAAGTGGCACAAATAGGTTCAGAGCCACAGCATAGAAAGACTGGGGTCGCAAAGACTGGCCCATCCACACAGAAGATTTCAAGATCACTGGTAAGTGGTGCAATAAGAGATGGCTCAGGTGACGGAAAGATGTGTCAACAGCATGCGTGTGCAGTTCACAGAGAAGGTTCAGAATGCAAGAAGCGAACAGCCCACAGAGCTAAAGGAAGACACAGACCCACGACACAAGGTATCAGCCACTAAACCCTCCTACACCCAGGCTGCAGGCTTCGGCCCTCCGCTTCAACGCTCAGAGCAACTCAACTGATATTTATCAGCACTAACGTTACAACCATCGACACCTGAAGGCTTTTTAAGAGGAGCTTCGGGCTGCACAACAGAATAAGTTTTAACAAATACCCAGTGTTCAACACCTTATAGTTAGTTTCCTGGCCCAAACAGAATTAATTAGAAATCAATAGTAGTAAGATAAAAAATGCCCAAATATTAGGAATGAGTGTATGCCTGCACAGCTCCAACTAGCGCCCCCAGAGACTCACCTAGCACTTCAGCAGGATGATAACGAAACCGCAGCCGTCGGGTGTAGGACTCCTCTAGTGTGGAAGAAAATGCATAATGTGGCGATTCTCCTTAGGAAAAGAAGGAACGGAAGTCGTCGGCCTGCGCTTCCACCTTAAGAAACTAAAACACAGATCGATCCAACAGTAACTAGAAGTGAGAAATAAAAACTCAGTCCCAGAGTAATTACAGAGTTGAAGTCAGTGCAACAGAAAACACAGAGAGAACTATAACAAACTCCAAACTTGGTGTTTTGAAAAGATTGATAAGATTAACAAACCCCTAGCCAGACTTAAGAAAGAAAACTGCCATTATCAGGAATAAGACACATGATAACTTTAGATTCTACAGATATTAACAGAATGATACAAATATTAAAACTTCCTTGGTAATGATAAACGTGGTGACTTACATAAAATTGACAACTTCTTTGGAAACTACAGCTTAAAGGGCTGCGTAGCCTGGTAGCCTTTCATTTAATGAACAAGTTTAAGTTGACATCACAACCTCAGGGATAGATGGTTTCCGCTGGTGAATCCTATCAAATAATTAAGAGATAACAGCTCAGAGTCCACTCAGAAAACCAGGAGGGAATGGTCCCAGGCATTTTATCATGAGGCCAGCGTAGCGTGGTTTCAACCTGGCAAACATTAGAGGAAAGAAAATGGAAAACCGGAACCTACTACAGCCACAGAGCTAGCCCAGAGGCAGTGACCCTCCCAGCACACTCCCAGTCCTGAGTTTGGGACCAGGCTGGGCTACATAATCAAGTTCAAGGCCAGCATGCACTACATGATGAGACTCATCTAAAAATACAAAGAATCTAGGGAGTGATAAAAGCATTATTGCATAATTCCATTGAGAAAGAAGGCCAGAAAAAAAGGAGGAGGAGAAAAAGAATAAGGGCAAAAAGAAAAAGAAGAGGCGTGTAAAATAGAAAAGCAGCAGCAGCCAGAGAAGCCCACTGATCCCAACCTCAACGGTCCAGGCCACATGAGGAGGCCGGGGCTTAGGCAGAGTGGAGGCCCAGACTCGGAAGCCTGGAGCTGGCTGGCAAAGTGCTCCAGGCCACGAGTTGGCCTTTTGGTTCCAGGGAGCCCGTGTGGGAGGACCCTTCTGCTCCTCAGGCAATCGTGAAAGCGCTTCCGCGTTCTCTCATGCTGTCTCAGCAGCCAGCAGGTGGCGTGTCTTCCAGGAGAAACAGGAAGGCCCCCAGGTGATGAGCAAGGCCCAGCCCTGCCCAGGTGCTGGGGAAACCCCTGTGAGCCTCCAGACAGCAGCCTTGCCCTCCTAGCCCTTCTCATCTGCTAGCTTGGAGAGGCTCTCCGAGGACGCTGGAATGAGCGGAGCACCTTAGGACTTCAGTCATTGGAGACAGACCCTAGTGGGTTTCCCCAGGGCTGTACGTTGGCAATGCACGGAGAATTTTGAGCAGCTTCGCCATTGCTCGTGTGACCTCATCTGCTGACAGGAGAGCAGGCTTGCACCAGGACATGCCAGTCCTCAGATGGGGACCTTGGTCACATAACCCAGAAGATCTTAACTCAGTACTCGTGGCTGTGAAATGAGGGTGAGAAGTCTAGACCTTAGAAGGCAGACTCAGGAACTCAGGTCATGCATGTTAAGGTTATCTCGCAAGCTCTGGTGTGTCACATGGCTGCGGCTACTTGCCAGGGATGTCCTTTGTTATCAGTGGACAGTTGCAAGGCTTTAACCTCAGCCACAGTTTCGCCAATATCCTGTCAATAGCACAAGCATGATGAGAGGGAACCAGAGGTCTGGGTAGCCACAGGGCCAGTGCAGGCCTCTGATGAGTCTTCAGGTTGCTCAGAACGCAGAGTGAGCGCGGGGTGGGGACAGTCACGATGACTTCGGACATAACCCCACAAGGCCGCTTTGAGGCGGCAGTCCCCTGAAGGTCCTGGGGGACAGAGGCTACCAGGGGCAGAAAGCACCCTCAAGGCCAACCTGTAGGTGTCTGTTTGGGCCCTGCCCTCCTTGAGTGGCCTGCTTAATTCTGGGCAGGGCAGGCAAGATGAGGTGGTTTCTAGTAGGCAGTAAATCACTGAAGGAATCAGAAGTGCCCAGGGAGAGAGAAACAAGTAGAGCACCGGCAGTTATCCTTCCGACCAGTTCCACAGCAATGGTGGAGCCTGCTGCCTACTCCTCTGCATTAGGATACTTCCCACCCCACTCCTTCCCTTCCTCAGGAAGTGTACACACTGGAAGGGAAATTCAGGGCAAGCTTGCCATTCCCTGCACTGAAACTCTCTAGCCACTTGCAAGGCAGAGGTGGGGCCACCTCAGGTCCCTGAAAGCTGTGAGGTTGCCCTCTGGAACCTAGGGACTCCTTTAGGGCGCTACAATTCCATCAGGCCCTTCCTTGTGCGAAGTATGCACCCAGACTCAGGAACTCCTGCGGCAGGCCCCCACCTAGCTCTGGCTGGCCTGTCACCCTCAGCCACAACAGGGCTGGGAGCCAGATCACCCCTGGGCCAGGCATGAGTTGGATCATGCAGCAGGTGAAGGCAGGCCTTTACATTCAAAGACTTCACTGTTCAGTAGGGGGAAGGTCCAAGGTGGAATCTGAGGAATATTTTAAATATGGTTATGGGCATAGAGGATCAGCTCCTATCAGCTCCAAAAATGTGTCGCACATCAAGTTGGAGTCAAGAGCAACTTCTTAGCAAAACTCTTCAGCCAGATGTAGGGTGAATCCGCATCCTCTAATCCCAGCACTCTGGAGGACCCCCTCAGATTCCTGCCAGCCAAGACTATAGTGAGACTCTGCCTCAGAAAACAAGAATAACAAGAACACCAGGAAAAGTAAGTACACAAAAACCTCCTCGGTGGCTCAGACATAGGCTAGGATGCTGTACTTTTTAGACACCAAAAGGTAATAGAAAGCGGCAGAATAATTTCCTCTCCTCAGAACCTTGCCTGAGTTCTCTTTGCTTCGCGTGGTTCCTGCTCATTCCCTGAAGGTGCTACCTCCCTGCTGGGCCAGGCTAACAGCCTTGTGCTCCAGTGCACCCCGGGGCACCTCCCTGGAAGCCCCAGACTCAGCTTCTCCCCAGGAATGGAAGCAGCCCCCAGGCAGGGCCAAGTGTGTCTTGCTCTCTGCTGTGCCTAGAGCAATATCCCCAAGAAAGCGGGGGAGAGGTGTTAGGAATGGCTCGGTGTTGAGGAGGAAAAGGACAGGGGAACGGAGGCTGTCAGTATGTTTGGTTAGGCCTGAGAGGAGAGCCTGGGCTCAGCCCTGGCCTCCTGGGAGGCAGGGCCTGTGGAGAGGCAATGCCCAGGGGCCCGGCTGGCCTGTGGGTAGGCAGCCATGCAGCCTTCCCTGGTGCCTGACTTCTCTCTGCCAGCTTGGTGGGTGCCCAGGGCAGGTACACAAAGCCAGCAGGACCGGCCGGTGAGGTGGCGGGATAGTCTCAGGTGTGGAGTGTGGGCCCGTGCGGTGCTTTCCTCGAGGCCCTGTGAATGCGAGTAGTGTGCTTTGCTGTCACTCCTGGAGTCTGGGCCCTGAGCACCAGGAGCCTGAGGTTTTGGTGTTGGTGACGGTGTTGTGCTTGGTGAGGACCCGGGCCGCATCAAGTGGCAGACACGGGAATGGATTGGTTTTGAGAAGGCTGTAGGGCGTGGGGCAGCAGTGGCAGCACTGCGCCACCGGCAAGGAACAGGCAGAAGGAGAGCGGAAGTGACTCCAGGCTGGGGTGGAGACGCAGGGGACGACAGAGGCAAGGCCGGGAGCTACTCAGCACGGAGTCTGCAGGGCACAGAGCCCCATGGACCTTACCCGGGGCTGGGAGTGGACAAGGAGCCCAAGCTTTACTTGATACAGGCAGGGGACACCACACCAAGCATCCAGAGCTGAGGGCCACATGGTCAGTTAAGCCAAAGCCAGCGGCAGGACAGGACTGCCTCTTCTGAAAAGCGTCAGATACATTTCCAGGTGGCAAGGGCCAGTGGCAGGCCACTTCCTGGCAGGCCACACAGGCCACAGCGAAGTCCACAGCACAGCAAGGTGAGGCCAGAAGCCCTACGAGCACAAAGGGTAGAAAAGGCACAGGCCACACCCAGGGGCTGTCCCTGCCTGCCTGCGGGCACCGTGAAGGCTGAGAGCTCCATTCTGCATCCTGTCTGCCTGGGACTCTGCCGCTGCCTCGTGTTCAAGCACAGAAGTGAGATCCCCATCTCCATGTCGCCTGGCTCCCAGCTGATTCTGTGCCCGAGCACAGGAGCCGAGCTTGGTGACAGTGGATGGAAAAAGCCATTTCTGTGACAGAGCAGGAACTGGGCTGAATCTGGAGCGCTGCCGACACATCTGCCCTGGCATTCAGACTGCAAACCTGAGGGCGGAAGCCAGGGAGGACCCTGCTGAGGAACAGCCGAGGAGGACGCAGGACGCACCCTCCACCCGCTGTCACAGGGTGCTAGCGCATAGACGACGCCTGCAGACGGAGGGCAGAGCGCACCCCCGCGCAGGACCGCTGCCAGCCAGGCTGGCGCTCTCGGGGGCTGTGTGCAGTGCACCGGGGGGCGGTCTGGGGTTGGACGTCCCCTTCCAGGTCAGGAGGGGGCTGAGGGACGACTGCAGAGACACAGAGTCAGAGAAGGCACAGTGGACACCGTGTGTAAAGAAAATGATTTATTTAAAGTGTTAAATACCATCACCAGAATGAACTTGATTTACATTAGCTGGGGTTCATTACAGGACTCACCTGCCCTTTTGTTTCCAACTGGATTCCCTTTATATTAAAACATACTATGTACAGGGCAGCAGTGGTCACTGGCTTAGTGCTATTTACACAACTAAACCATAAGTCGAGGTGCAGACATGTGAAAATTAAAAAAAAGCACATCGACTTTTAAATAAATACTGCATAATGACAAGTACGTAGAAATATCCCATAGTCATATCCTTCTTATTAAAATTAGAAATAATTTGTATAGGAATATGAACAAAAGATCACATGACTGCCTCTTAGGCTGAGGAAAACCGTACCTATTTATTCTAAGGGGCGGCATAGACACTCCAGGTCTATGAAATCAACTGTTGCCGTACACAGGAGGCTAAATGATTTCAATAAAGTTTTATTCGTTCTTTGGTCATTCTTTCCTGGCCATCATACGTCTAGAATGTCAAGACACAGTCTTGGGGTAGTTCATGCTGTACCACATCAAGAGAAGGCATTTTTAGTGATACTCTCTCTGTCTTCTGCACCGTATCAAGCATGAGAGCTATTTAATGGTCAGCACTGAATTTAAAAAAAAAAACGGTATTTTTTGTGCATGGCTTTCATTAAACAAATGCGGTACATGTGGATTTCAACAACTATTGGAAGAGACTGAAGCTGGTTCCTAGGAATATGCTGTCAAAGGGCACAGAGAGCCCAGGCGGTGGACGACACTGCCCGGTGGATGACACTGCCTGCTCCCAGCTCCGGCCAGAGCACCAGCTGCTGGGGAGCCGAGGGTGGGGCCCCCATGGCGGGGTTGGCCTACAGCCTCTGCTATTCACAGTCCTGGCAACTGGCTCTGAGTCACCTAAGAATTGGAGCTTTAAAATCATTGCAAATTCATGTCTACCATACTACTTTAGAAATATCATCTGTGAAAAATTGAGTTTTACTACAGAAAAATGAATAAACTATCCTGTGTTTTAGGGCTTCATTTCAGCAGTTTCACATAGTAAGTGGAAGTTGACTAAAGGAACTGCCTTAACAAATTAAAAACAAACAAGGCCTAAGTCCTCCAAAAGATGTCTAACCTCTGAACAACGTGGTGGCTACAGCAGGCCCATTAGAAGCTGGGACTGCACGTGGCCTCAAGGTTTCCCTGTAAACAGAATTTCGAAGATGAAAAAAAGATGTCCATGCTCTCGCCGTACGATGAGTTCCGAGGCTCCAATCCCTCTTGTGCTATGCCCACGCGAACCTGCTCGCCTGCCCTCCCCAGCCGAGCAGCACCGCCCTTCCCAATGTCCCGAGCAGAGAGGGCTCCTGCGGGACTTCCCTCCCTCGAGACATTCAGAAATTCAGAAACATCTACAGCTCTGAATTAAACATGGGCACAAGCGAGTCAGATCAAAAACGTGTCAACTTTTAGTATAAGGTTCACTCTGGTAAGGAAACAGAATAAAAGACTAAGAGAGAAGGAAGAAAGCTGGGATGGGAAAAGAAGATGGAAAAACTTGTACATATTGAACTTCACAGGACTGGTATATTTAATATGGAAATAAATGGAATATATTATATTTATTTGTCACATAAAGAGAATTTTAAGTATCTTCTAGAAAGTATCTCCATTTGTAATGTCTGCCAAAATACAGACTATGAGAAAGAATAAGCATGGTGTCTGCGTATCACCCGCTCGCATTCTCTCCCAGTTTTAAAACCATGCACTAGTGAAATTTATTTTTAAAAATAATATAAATTGTTGAAAATGGCTGATTTTTATTCTTTTTCTTTTTTTGCAAGTTGCAGCCCCAAGAAAATAATTTAAGTATTCAGCTAATCTGTGTCCATGCAAAAAAAGTGTCTTTAATTTCATTCAGTACAGTGTAGCCACAGAATTTGTTTTCTAGAGTCCAACACAGCGTGGCACCGGGCACGGAGTGCCTGTCGCTCTGCCCACGGGTGCAGCTGGCGACGGGTGACTCCAGCTCCGGAGCACTTCTTTGGCCTCTTGCTCTTCACCTGGTGCTTCCCAGGACCTGGCTCCTGGGCCTGTGACATGGCTTCGGGGTTGGAAAGCTCCACTTCTGTGGCATACAGCGTGTTGGGTCAGACAAATGAAGAAACCGGAACGATAAAAATATAAAGGTGCCATTGAAAAGGGCTTTTGCTGCATGAAACTGACTCTTTGAGATTAATCCATGGCTTCAGATTGGGCCAGAACTTGAGTGTCATCGAGCGCCAAGCCTGATAGTTCTTCCTGCTCTGCTTGTCACCTGAGGACCTTCGCTAGGGCATAATGTGTGCGACTTCCTCTGAGAACACAGGATCGCTTTGCATCCCTAGAAACAGGCTCAGAAGACACGACATTAAGCATGCAGTGTTACCAGGGTTTGCGGCCTGTGCATTTTTTTCTTCTTTTTTTTTTTTTTTTTCTTTTTCTTTTTTGTAACGCTGGTTGCTGTGACAACAGTTTTACAGCTGCTATGAACGAGAGTAAGCAGGTCCTGTTGAGCTTTCCAGAGACGACTGGGAAGCTCTTCTTGTCAGAGGGGCCAGGGTTGGATCTACTAGTGAGGAAGGGGGAAACAGCTTGAACCATCCGATCACCATGTTGGACAGTTCCAGTTCGTCTAAGAGTATCTGGGCCACTCCCATGAAGGACTTGTGATCCATGCGGCCATAGTCGCCCCACACAATGATCTGTTGGCAAAACAGAGCGGTGTCAGTGAACCATGCGCGCTGCCAAGCACTGCAGAGGCATGGGAGGGTACTTTCAGTGAACATTCTGACATCCAGGTTCAAGTTAAGCCAGGCACATGGCACATGCCTGGGATCCCAGACAACTTGGGAGGCTGAGGCAGGAGAATGGCAAATTTAGGTCTAGTCTGGGTAACTCAGTAAGATTTTATCTCAAAATTTAAACAGGCTGGGGATCTAGCTAAGTAAAACAGTGTTTGCCTAGCTTGCCGGGCCCTGGCTCAACCCCCAATATTAGAGAAGGAAGAGGAAGGGGAGGGAGCTGGCCAGCCATGACTAGTGGGGTGGCTGTCTGTAATTCCTGAATCTCAAGGCGCACAAGAAGACCGTAGTGAGGGCCAAGGGCAGAAGAGCCCGAGAGGCTGGCGTGGGTGAGACGGGAGTCTGCAAGCCCAGCATGTCTCAGGAAGCTGCACCAGCACACACAGCTTTGTAGCGCGCCAGTGCTGCGCAGTGTCAGAGACTTCAGTTCTCTGCAGACCTGATGCCCAACTGCAGGACACGCTGTCTTCTGGGGGGAAGCAGAGGCTGGGGCGTACCTGTAACACCTTGCCCTGTGGACTCTCCTCAAAGGATAGCAGCTGCTGATAGAGGGGTTCCAGCGTTTTCCGTGCCACTTTGGTTTTCTTTTTGGCTATGCAGACTCCATTGTCTAACAGATACACTTTTACGTAGGGTGCTGGGGAGAGAGCAGAGAGGGGACAGGTGTGTGGTGGCTGTGGCACCTGGCTTCTGGGGACCTCTGTCAGCCAAGGGTGTAAAGGGCTTGTGCCATCACAGCCTGGCCCCACTCCCTGGGTTGCGATCACTGCACAAGCAGGGGGCAGCTGCCAGCCACTGAGAGGGACAGGGCGGGAGATCACTGTGGTTCTGTCATCAGCCTGTTCGTCGCAGGGATGTAGACATCAGCTGAGATGGACGTCACCAGGTGTCACCCAGAGCGGTCCCTCCATCCTTTCTGCCCCGGCTTGGCTCAGCACCGGGCTCTTTCCTCATGCCCACAAGTTGCTGCTGCTGCAAGGCATTATTCACCAGGCTGGTGTGGGCACAAGGCACTGGGCTCCATGCAGAGTGGCTGGGAGGGGGCAGCTGGCCATGAACTCTATGGCCCAAACCTGACCTGGCAGATGTTTCACAAAAAACACACTCATGTGGTAAAAATCATGACATTCCCTGAGACAGGGTGGGCCCAAGGCCCATGCAGACAGCTGCCAGGCCCAGTACCAGGGTGACAGGGCGCTGTCCACAGCACGCTTTACATTTCTGCAGGGATACAGATGCCGAGTGATGCAGAGCCCGGAATCAGTCAGCGGAGGCACTGAGGCTAGAGGCCAATTTCCAAGTTGCCCTAGTGGGGCTGTCAGCATCGCATCCAGTGATTTCTGCACAGTAAGTCCAGGTCACTGTGCCCTGCCCCACAGCACGGCAGGGTTAGGCACACGGTATAGCAAGGTACAACAGGGCCTCTCCTCCCTCTCCAGTGGCAGGGTCCCAAGCACGTGAAGGCTGCTGTGCCATGAGCCTCTGACTTGTATTCTAACCCCAGAGTTCCCCTGCCTCTGGAGAGCCTCCAACCTCCAGACAAACGGGAGAACACTAAGGCCCAGCTAACAGGTAGTTGGAGCTTCCTGCAGACAGTGGTAGCCGGGCTCCTCGGGGACCTTCTCCTGGACAGTGGTGCATACTCAGAGAACACATCTGAGGTATATTGTATCCCTCAGGGGAGGTGAACCCTTATGCGGGGTGGACACAGCTGTGAGGGCCCAGGCTGGCCAGGTACAGACTCGCCCTCTCCCTCCTCAGCCCAACTGGGAGCTCAGGGTCCAGCAGCAGCAACAAGGTCCTGAAGCTGAAGCAAGGCGTGTGCTCTTACCTGGCAGTGTCTTGGAACCTGGTTTTACAACAAGGCCACGGGCCCGGATGATCTCCACCTCCAACTGCCCCTTCTTGTCCATCATGCCCACTTGGATGTCACCTAGCGGGGCCAGGAGAAACACACAGGCCTTACTGTGCAGCACGGCAGGAGCGACACCCACGGTAGGATCTCGCCTAGCGCCATTTCCTGGGTAGTCTATGAATTTACTTATATCTAATATATAGGGTTGGTTATTATATATCGAAGTCTTTCTTTAAAATCATTTGAACTTACAATAGGAAAAATGGGATTTCTGCTAAACTCTAAGATGTCTTACTCTGATAGCACATTACAGACTCTATGAACATTTATAGAGAATCTGATTTTCAAGAACCAAGAAGAACCTGTCGGGAAGTCAGGGCACAGGCTTACCCATCGCAGGTGTGGCCAGTGTCTGGCGTCCCACCAGCTGCGCGGGGCCGAGGCCATCGAGGAAGTCACTGAATTGGCTGTCTGAGGCCAGGCGGACACCGGGGAAGATTAGGCTGTGGAGAGAAGGACAGGCACCCTTCAGCTCCCGGACCTGCTGCATGGGCCACGGAGGCTTCCCTCGGGCCTGGAGGATAGCAGACAGCGGCTCTGTGGCCTGCCACTTGGCTGGAGGCCACTCCCACGCCACCCCTCGGCCCTTGCTGCCCACATGCCGCAGGCGCCCTTTTTGCTGCACCTCAGGCCTCACTTACTACAGTTGCTCTCTTGGCATGGCCGGCAGGGAGGCCCGCCTGGTCTGTCCCTGGTGCTGTGTGTGCAGCACACCCCGGGCGCAGGCAGCTCTACCCTGGCATCCTCCCAGCTGTGCCCTCCTGGTCTCCTGCACCAGCCTGCTTCTCCTCTCCAGGCCCTGCTGGCCTCTGCTCCTCCTTCCACCCCATGTTCCCTTTTAGCTCCCAAAAAGCTGCCACTACAGCTGGGTGTGGGGCCTAGGCTATAATTCTAGCATCACAAGCTTAGTCTCTGCCTCAAAATAGGAACATAAAATTGTCACTGTGTTGTCTTCATTTTCTTTCCTTTCATTCTCTTTTGAAACTCTAACCAGCTTTTCGTTTTCCGCACTCCACCAAAATTTTGCAGACCTAAGTTACATAAGGCACACAGAGGCAAACCCGGTTGCGCATGCTCCCTGCTGCTTGCTGGAAGGTGCGGGGCTTCTTCTCACTCTTTCTGTTCCTCTTCTTCCTCAGAGCCCTTCCGGCATGCCTCACCCTGGGAGCCTGCCCTCCTGCTCTTAAGTGACCACTGAACACAAGACTGTAATCCTCTGACCTTGTCTTTTTTTTTTTTTTCCTGCAGTCCTGGGGATCAGACCCAAAGCCTACACATTGAGCTACATCCTAAGCCCTTTTTCATTCTGAAACAAGGTCCTGTTAAAGATATCTAAGTTGCCTAGGCTGGGCATGAACTCACCCTCTTCGGGCCTCAGCCACCCAGAGTGCTGGATGACAGGCACATGTCACATGCAGGGTGCCTTCCTGTTCTCTGTCTGAATCCCTGGGTGAGCTCACCTGGCCCTCGGCTTTCAGTGTGACCCACCCAGCTGACCCACACTGGCGTCTCCTGCTCAGATCCACTTGTCCCACAGCCACTCGTTCTACACAGCTGCACGGGCGCTTTCCTGATATTTGAGTCTCAACTTGCTCAATGCTGACCCCAAAGCTTTAAGCAGGAAAACCAAACTCTTGTCCTCGGGGAAGATCTCAGTACGAATCAGCGGCCACCGTGCTCTCCCTCTGTCCTAGCTGTGGACACAGCTCCTTTCCTCTCTGTGACAGACTCAGCTGTGTCCCCTGCAAATTCCATAAGCACCATGGGCACTGAGGAAAGGCCACGAGAGGACACAGGTAGCCGCCTGCCAGTCAGAGAAGGCGACCCAGGAAGGCCAGCCTGCTGACCCCTGGATCTTGAACCTCTAGGCTCTGGGTCGGTGAGAAACACTTTTGTTGCTTAAGTCACAGGCACCACACACCCACACACATTAGTAAATCTTACTGTCCTGTTCCAGGGTAAACCCAGTGCCTGGACTTGCTAGGGCCTCTACTGCTGGGCAAGCTGTCTTCCTCTCAGGGTCAGATCCTGCTCTCCAGAGGAGGCCGAACTCCTGGCCTGCTCAGGACCTGAGCTCAGGGGCCGGAGCCCGGCCTGCGCCAACCTCTCATGCTCTCACTCCCTTCCTGTAGCCTGGAGGGCACCCTCCCATTGCTCAGGCCCACAGCTCGCACTATCCCTGGCCTTATTTTCTCCTTAAAGCACACCTGTCTCCTGCATGTGAGCACAGTTCCTTATCTGTAGCTTCTCCAGCAGACTGCTGGTTAGTGTGGACAGGGTTTTGTCTGCTGCTGTATCTTATCTCCTAGACCTAGGCTCGGATGTTTTTATTTTTATATATTTGGTAGAGGGTCCCACTATGCGCCTTGGGCTTGTAGTGAGCCTCCTGTTTCCAGCCTCCCCAGGGCTGGGATTATCGGCATGCAGCACCACGTCCAGACTTGGGGGCCAGCTCCGTGCACCTTGGGGTGGGGCCGGCGCAACATCTGGGGCCAGGGATCAAACCTGGGTTCCTGCATTTGCCTAAGCAGGCACTTAGTCTGCTGAACTATCTCACTGGCTCAAGCCTGGAATATTTTAATCCCTCTCAAAACACTAGCTATGCTCCATTAAAATGATGACAGAGAAACAATTTGCCCAAGTCTCTCCAACAGCAAAGACCCCTCTGAGAGGAGTCTATTCCGTTAATGTCCTTTATCACGCCTTTTCCAGATCTGTGGTCACTAATGTCACCAGCTTGTCAGTGATGAGGCTATACACTCTTTATAAGTGGTTTAGGATGCCTTAAAGTCTGCTGACTTGTAGGAAAGCTTCATGCAGCTACATGAAGTGGAGGTTCGCCAGTCTTCTGGTGCATCGCCTATTGGTTGTAGAATTCATGTAATTTATTAATTAAAATAAAAGTGCGTTGGTCCAGGCTTGGCTTCCCACAGTGGCAATCACACTTTCGTTCGGTAGTAACTTCACTGAAATCGCTACTGCATGAAACTATCAGATGATAAATTATTCGAAAGGTAACTGCCGTTACAGGAAAGTAAGTAGGTATCGGCACTCCATTTATGAAAATTGCGACCTTCAGCAGATCTCAGATTTTAGAAGGCAGCATGGCCCGCGCTTGCGGCAGCGCCCTCCCCGCCCCGCGCTTCCCATGCACTACCGCAGCGTGTGCGGGGTAGCAGCCACACTTCCGCATCCATCCGTAGGGCAAAACTCCGCGTGAACCCACTTCTGCCCGCCGGAAGCTAGGATGGATGTCACCTGCTCGGCGGCAGGGGTCACCGTTCTGTCACAGGAACCAGCCTGCGCTGGGGCAGCACATGGGACAGCCCGCGCAGACGGCGCAGAGCTCCCGCCAGGCTGGGGGCGCACACCCACGGCGCCACTCACTTTCCTTCGGAGCTGTAGCTGTTCATGCTGCCATCGGTGGACTCGCGGCTGGCCTGCCGGGTCATCCAGTTCCGCATCTCCACGGCCAGGCCGGTCTCTGTGCTCCTCTGGACAGTGCTCCGCAGCTTCTTACCTCCGCCTTCTGCAGATAGAGAAACCACAGGGGTCAGAGTGCCCTTAGCAACGCCGGGCAAGAGCAGACAGCACGCAACGCCACCGGATCCTCGGGTGAGAAGAACCCCGTGCTGCCAAGGTGCCCCTAGTAAGAAGACAGGGAACGGCCTCTGACACAATTTTAGATGATGCCTTGTTGAGTTGTATGAAAATCTTTAAGCAGCACAGAACACCACTGTTTTATTTCCATTTAAAACTGTTCAAACTGCTAACATTAGAAAAGAATTCAACCCAAGGAAAATAGAATAAGCTTTGTTGTCACTATAATATAAATGCCAGGTTCACTTATGCCTATTGCCTTGTTTTAATTATAATGCTGAAATGCCAGATTCATCTGTACCTACCTTTTTTCCTTGTTTCTTTTTGTCATAGTAAAAGAATTAGACCTTGGCACTATTTACACAGAACAGAGGGTGAGAAATGCTCAAATTCTAACCTCGGTTTTCACAAGAAAATCCATTTTTGTCAGCTCAGAGATACTGAAGGCAAAGAAAGCTCCACAGAGAGCCGGGCCTGCCGGCGGGCCCCATCATCAGTGATCCTGAGAAGGGTTCTCACAGGAGCCCGGTGCCCAGCAGGACTGTGAGAAGTCACTCCCTCCTGGGAGCAGGCAGAAGACAGCGGCGTGCGCAGGGGTCCTTCCCAGTGCAGTGAGGGAACCATCAGAAGGCCAGAGCAGGCGCACCTGAAGAGGCGAGCAGAGCAGGCCAGCAAGAAGCCGAAGCCAAGCTGGGGACCAGCAGTGCCAGAGGGCAGTGCTATGAGCGCCAGTCAGAGGCTTCCTTCACTTCTCGGGCCCACGGCTCTCCCTCTGCGGGGGTTGTGTGTGCTCTTAGCCCTCCGGACCCCCACGCAGCCAGGGCCTGCCACGCTGAACCTCTTGGTGAGCCTCTGGCATCTGCCACTTTGAGACACTGCGTATGTTCTATCCCTTTCCAGTTCGAGTGTAACGAGCTACAACATGCTTTAACGGGTACAGACAGAAGGCAGACGATGGCTGGCCTACAGCTCCGGTCCACAGACCCCACGGTAGCACTTTAGAAAACTAATAGCAAGTGCATGGCACTGATGTGAGCTGCAACAAGACAGCGCTTCCCCTCGTGAGGGAGAGCTCTCAGTTACGGAGGAACATTAGCTGAAAACGTAAACAGAGTGAGGAGCCTAGTAGTTGGCAATCTCTAGTGGAATAAGTTATTGAAGCATGCTCATCAGTAGAGGCTAAAAGCATTAGGGGAAAGACTGGGGAAAGGCAGGTAGGTGACCCAAAACACTTTCTGCCAATGAGTTCTAGTTGTGAAAGGAGAGCAAGAAAAAAGAAAATGCAGCGTGGGAGACCTGCTTGCTGCTGTGGTAGTGGTCGGACATCCGTGCTAGTTGTGGAGGCAGTTGCGTCCCTCCTGCTGGAAGATACACATTATCATCTATCGAGCTGTTCCAGACAAAACACAACCTTTTCTAATCAAGTTTTTGGGACCAACCAGTATTCAAACACAGAGGGGGAAGACTAACAAAATACTGAACACACGCAAGCAGGTCAGACAAGTCTAGAACATGGGATACTGTTCAAGAGCATTAGCCTAGTCTTTTAACACAGTGAAACACAAACGTAATAAAAACGAACAAGGAAAGTGAGGGAAGGCTCTAGACTAAACTATATCGAAGAGATGTAACCACCAAGTGGAAGTAGAAAAAATGTGATTATGAGTTGGCTATCAGGTGGGACATCTAATTGCCAATTATCTGGGGTAGAGAACAGCATATATGACAAAGAATTACCTAGCACTTTGGCAGCTGAGGCAGATAGCCACCTTGAGTCTGAGGCCAGCCTGTGTGGTGTAGTAAATTCAAAGCTAGTTTAGGACACCTACTGAGACCCTGCCTCCAAAACACAACAAAAAAGGAGCTTCTTTTAAGATATACATGTTAAAGTCTTCAGACCTGAAACTTTATATTGTCAGCAATTCATTTTCAAGTATACAGCAAATAAAAATCACATATTTATAGAACAAACTAGGAAAATGTTTTTAAAAGATGTGGAGACAGGGCAGGTCTTAGTACGCACGAATTTGCTACTTAGTCTTTATGACCTTATTTCATAATGCTCTTCAAGTGACCACACCAAAAAGTAGGGCATCTGCCGTCTTTTGGGCATCCACAGTCAGTGCCACTCATGAGTGGCCTGGCTCCTCCCTGCAGCTGGCCACCTCATGAGAACAATGTATGTGTGTGTGTGTGAAAACTGCCTTCAGATGAGGGGTGCTGTGGTGAGGCCTGGAAGTGGGGACCGAGACTTGGAACAGGCGTGAGATCTCCAGATGGCAGGACAGAGCCACGGCAGCGCCAGCCATCAACTACTGCTCGAAATTTAACATCTGACTTTTTTTTTTTTTTTTTTTTTTTTTTTTTTTTTTTTTTTTTTTTTTTTGTCTTTTTTTTTTTTTTTTGAGACAGGGTCTCGCTATGCAGTTGAGGCTGGTCCTGAGCTCACTTTTGTAGCCCAGGCTGGTCTCGAACTCGCACCGATCCTCCTGCCTCAGCCTCCCGAGTGCTGGGATTACAGGCGTGAGCCACCACGCCCGGCAAACATCTGACTTTTAAGCAAAAGAGAGCCGACAGCCCGCTATTGCTGGGTGAAGCAACCAGGTGCCCCGTGCCCAGGGGCAGTGCAGTGAACAGTACAATGTTTTCGTTACAGGTTCCTTTGCGTACGTATCTTCTTTATCACAATTCTAGAAAACCAAGCCAAAACAAAACCCACACTTTTAAAGAGATGCAGCCTCTCGGAGCCCCGGCAGCTCACACGATTCCCTGAAGCCACGCAGGAGGTGACAGAACCAGAATTCATGCAGTTGCCAGGCCCCACACTCCCTGTTGCTCAAGCATTTGCTGTCCGGGTATAAGCGCACGTGTCATCTGTGAAGCTGTGTGTGGAGGTGACGCCATGGGAGCAGGGAGGGGGCTCAGAAACCACTGGGCAGTGGGCAGTGCAGGGACTGGGGGAGCCAGGCTCTGTGTCACACTGCTGCTCTACTGCTGACAAGCCTAGTGACACTGAGCAGTCCATCCTCTCTGTGAATCAGTTTTCTCAAACTGTAGAATGACAGTGACACTAATAACATAAACCTTGTGGATTTTTGTAAGAAGAAAAATAAAAATGTACAGTACGTAGGCAGTCTCACCTGACACAGAGAAAGTCTTGTATTAGCCATTTTCCCATTGCTGCAACAAAATACACAACAATCTTAAAGGAGGAGAGGTTTCCGTGGATGCGGGGCTTGGGGTTCAGTCCATGGTCACTTGGCTCCATGGCAGAGATGGCACTGGGGGGGCCTGGTGGAGCAAAGCTGCTCACTCTGTGGCCATCAGGGAAGAGAGAGCAGGCAGGAGTCCGGCGGCCCACTCCTGGTCAGGTCCCGCCTCCTAACAGTGCAGTCAGCCATCACCGCTCTTCAGTGGATTGGCCCACTGGTGAGCACAGTGCTATGTGACCCATTCACCTTCCCAAGGCCCCATTCTGGATGCTTGAGATTCCAGTCTAAGCTGCGACAGTCATCAGCCATGGCACGACTGTTATCACTACCAGAGTGGGAGCCAGAAGCCGGTAGTCTAGGCCAGGCTCCATCGGCCTTCTCCGAGTCACACAGTCACCCAGAGTTCCTGGCTGACCTGTGGCACAGGCAAAGGCAGGTGTGTAGAGGACCTCCGGTACCTTGCAGTTCTCAAATCTGTGAGTTGGCATCATTAATGGATCACCAAGACCACAATGTATGGCAGACATCAGGAAGACGTACTACTCCCTATTGTCTGATAGAATCAAAGAAATGTAGCTAACAACTGCACAGGACGGCTGTTACACACACTTGGCTTTAAGGGTCCAACATCTGAAACATCCACAGATATTTTATAAAGGAAATCTATTTTCAGCACCACAAAATCTTTCTGTCACGTTCACAATAACAGCAATTTAATCTAAGCACAATAATGCATCATAGTGATTAACCTTGAATTTTCTAGATCATTTCTCATGTTAATTCGGAGGCTCTGTACGAAGTGGTGAGGTGGGCCACGTTCTGAGACTGAGGTGCCCCTCCCATCATGTTACTCCACATGGCAAAGGCATCCTGCAGAGGGAATTGAAGTAACCAACTGGTCAGCTGAAAGATGGGGAGGGTATCTGAGTGGGCCAAGTCTAGGTACACAATCCGCTTCCAGAGAGGGGACCACAGAGATTTAAAAGAAAAGGATTCAGGGCACTTTCCCCACCGTGGCTTCGGGAGTGACAGGAACCACAAGGAGAAAACCCAGCCACAGGTGCTAGGTCTATGACCACAGAACTGTGAATAAACAGGTGCTGCTGATTTGTGATAATTGTTACATCACAACAGACAACTACATGGTAAATTCAGAATCCTTTTCAGATTTATATTTTAATGGACACTTAGAAATATTTTATTATGACCATTAGTGGATCAACCAATATTGTGATAACTTAGTCATAACTTTAAAGAATACACATGTTTACACACATGTGCATAACATGCATGTGTGTGTATACTGAGATAGTAAAAACATAGCAGGAAACCAAGAACCAAGGCCCCGTTCTAGAGTTTCCTGCTATGTTTTTGGCTGCGTTGAGCCCTAAGGCTGCCCTGATATTAGCACTGCCAGCCAAGGCACGCTCGGAGGTGAGAAGAGAGTCCCCGAAGTGTAAAGCACCACCTGCATTCTTGCATTCCGCTCTCCTTAGTCTAATGGCTCTTCATGCGGCACCCCTTGCATCCAAAGGAAGCCCCTTGATTAAAGGCAAGACCTAATGTCAGATATCCTACCAGTATCACAGAACTCTTTGAGCGACTTCACCTTAGAAATCATAGGGCTCACACTGCTAAGATTTGGAAACCATTCTAAACTGAATCCACACTCCCAGTGCATGGCCAGGCCCAAGATGAAGGTGACTTCTTCTCGGATCTCTGGAGCATGGAGACTGCTCCTGCCAGCTGTCCCCTGGGAAGTCTCATCTGCTGCAGGCTTACTTTGCATTCATGATTTTCTGGCCATTGCTATGGGCAGTGTTCTATGGGAATGGGTGGTAGTTTGTTAGAGCCTAAAGTCCGTGTTTAATTTTTAATTTAGACCTCAACTTATGTACTTTAGTAATGAAATCTACATTTTATTAAAAGGTACTATTTTTCAAAGTATAATTTAGAGAAGCCATTGCTTACATTTAAAACATTTTAAAATGCATTAGAATAAGGCTTTCTAAAATTATTCACTCACATTTTTGGAAATAATCTTGGGGATCTAATGTATTCATGCAGCTCATGTACTCCTATCCCATAGCAATAGAAAACTGAGGTTCGCAGTAGCTAGTTCTGCTTCAGTTGACTTTTTCATCTTCAAAAATCAGTAGCACTTTGATATTATACTTTGACTATCTTCTACTTTGCTAATTCCTTGAACTATAGTGACAAGAACTGCTCTGGCACTTTTACCAACCTCCGTGTTCTGGACAGATGTCTCACAAATGGACTTTCTATCAAGATGTGAAAGAGGGCAGCCTGTTTCCATTCGGTCCTGCAAAATTCCACCCTGTGGGCCACTACTCTAAGCAAACTTCTGAAGGTGCATATAAAACCTTGAGTATCTATGTTTGTCACACTTTCTTACTACAATAAATATGATTCAAATTTTGGAAAGTCTAAACAAAGTAAAGACAAATGTGCATTCCTTTTGAGCTAACCTAAGATTGACACTAACAATTAAAATAGAAATGATCAGGGACAAGTTGGCTCCATATATTGTTTGAAGAATGTGTCCTAAATCCACTTATTCCAACAGCTTTGCCACAACCAACGCAGAAGTTACATAGCTAAAGCTACAAGAGCAGCATCCACAAGAAGGGCCGCAGTCATGGTGGTCATTAGGGTGAGGCCCTTCTCCTTCCCCGCTTACTTGGTCAAAGAAATGTGAGCAAAACCAGCCCGTGTAACTTTGCAGTGCTGATGCATGGCTGAGCCACGTCCCTCCTCCTGTACACGGAGGTAGATGCCAGGCACCTCAGTTGGCCTGGGTCCCTACATGTAGCCCACTCGAAGAACTGGCAGGAGGAGTGAGAGGTGAATATTTTGGTAGTTGCTTTTTATTAAAACACAACATAACCTATTCAGACACAGACACACAAAAGCCATCTTACACTATTTCTTTTCCTTATAAATCAGACGTTTGAAATTTGAAGGAAAATCAAATTCTTACATTTATAATAGAAGGGAAGAAAGTAAGCCATTGTTTCTTGACCTTGAACTATGCACTCATGGCTATAAAACCTAGCTATTTGTAGTCCTCATAGAAGCATTCTGTGCTTGTTATTATTACTGTCACCTCTCATAAAAGGAACTGTCCAAGCTGCACAGCTGACAAATAAGAGTTGTGATTTAACTGAAATCCTGGTAATGTTATACCATGCACTTGCTTCACGAAGCCTTGGCCTCTCTATTTAGTCCATTACACCAAGTTCTACCTCCAAAGTAACCAAAGACTAACACCCCACCTGTGTTCTCCTTGCACATGCAAGTAAACAAAGTAAGGTGCTATGGCATCCGGGGCTCCAATCTTCATGCTCTTTGTTCTCGTAAAACATGGGGCAATGCTAGTTGCCCTGCTAATGTGTGACTTCAGGAGCACCTGTCTAAGATCTGAGCTCTCGGCTATAAACATGGAGGTCACTCTCGGCCCCTACTTTGGCAGCCATGCAGTGCTAATTCACAAATGGTGACAAACAAAGAGCAGATGCTCGCATCCATATGAAAAGTTTCTAAAACTGCTAGTCAAACAAATCCTTATTTGAAAAATGACTGGAATGAGCCACAGAACTAGTCTCGAGCTACAGGAAGAAAATGACACAGAAACCCCAGGACCTTGCTATATGAAGGTGGAGAGGCTGGCAGCAGGGTGGACTGGGGAGCTGCCTTGCCTCCTGACCCCGTCTCTGTGGCATGAGATATAGCTGAAATGAATGGGAGAAAAACAGAAGGGCCAGCCCGCCTTACATGGCTCTGCTCCACCCCAAGATGACGACGAGTTCCAGACCCACGCTGTCGGGAAGCAGGCTCGGAGGTGCAAGGGACCTCCTCGGAGATGCCAGCCTTCGTGACCATTCAGAATGGTGCCGAGAGGAACGGACCGCATGCCAGCATTGCTGGAGGAGTGCCCCAAAACCGCACTGCGCTGTCAGCCTTCGCCACTCCCGCCCAGGGCCACCTGATAGTCCCTAAGAATGACGGCTTGCGTTTCTTACTCCTTCTAAATGAGAATTTCAATTCTGGCTAGTTACTACTTTATATTTAAATTGGACATATTTGAGGCAGATAACTTGTCTTTATTTTTATAGATCAGCATAACATGAAAGCTGTATTTGGGTATGAGAGAAAGAACTATGTAAGGCCGGAGGACTCTAGAACTTAACCTGCATGTTTTAGTAAATAGGTGAGCTTAAAGCAGCCTTTTTGAAGAGGAACTATATTCTACATTCAAAAAAAGAGGGGTCATGCATACTTGTTTGGCAAAATCTATGGGAAAAGTTAACCAAAAAGCATTCTGTTATCTGCGGCGTGGGGACTGGCTCTGGAAATTGCTCTGAGTACAGTGCAAATCCAGCCCTCAGCCCCAGAGACGTCCTGCACCGAGTACCGCTCAAGCGCAGCCAAGCTTTTCCCTTCAGTTTGTTCTATGGGTCTCTTTCCTTATCTGTATGCATAAGAACACTGAACTCAGTGGAAAATAACCAAATAGCAAATGCTACATTTAAAAAACTAAAAATACTGAATCATTCTGAGATGAATAGTTTTCTGAAGCATCGGTAATAATTCTGTATCACAAAGTGGATGGCTGCGAAGGGTTTGGCTTCTCAGCACTTGTACCTTCTTCTTAAGAAGTACACCTCACTTTTCAGGGCAGAGGTTAAAAGTGTCAGGCGATGCTTTCTAGTCTGCTTTGCCATTAGGGATGATCACATAGCCACAATGGCCCAGTGCTAAATCAGGAGCTTCTGAGGCAGCGAGCAGACCCTTGGGCATCCACACCCATGAGGGCGGGACCAGGACCCCCCTCTCAGTGGAGTCTCCCAGCCTCCACAGTGTGGAGCAGGGGCGGCAGGGCAGCGTGTGCACCCGAGCTCTGCAAAGCCCCTGGGCATCTTTCCTAGCTGCCAGCCCAGTCTGTCCAGCTGGCCTGAGCATTCTGTCCTGCCCAGTACTCATCAGCAACCCTCTTCTCTGCCTATGCTGCCAGAATCGGTTTCTGTTGATTGTATCCAGCATGCTAAAAGACATACTGTGTGCACATTTGATTCATAATATATGCAGAAAACTGTGCTTCCTGTTCTGTGGCACTAAGGACACCCAGCTGTGGGTGTGGCACAAGGCGCCACTTAAGCCTCACATGCCCCCAAGAAGCAAGGCAGCTGCGTAATCAGTAGGGACCCTTCACATGCTGACAGCTTCTCTCTGCCCACAAGACAAGTGCAGAAAGCAGGCGGTACCTGTTTATTTCTCCATTCATAGCATACCTGCTCAGCATTCCAAGTCCAACTTTTTAAATTTAGGAGGTGAAGCAAAATGGTAAATGACAGAAATCTAAGGTGGCATGTGCCAAGTGACAGAAGAGTTGTCCCAGGTAGGTGTAGCTCACTGTCTGTAGAGTATCCTAGGGATGCTAGAAACCTTTTGCTGTGCAGTTGGATAAGATAACTGCTAGACACACATGGTGCCTGCATGCTGCGAATATGGCTCATGTAAGCAAGAAGCTAAATCTTTAATTTACTGACACTGTAAGAGCCATAGGAGGTTAGTGTCTGCTATGTCAGAAATCTATAAGTACAGAAAAAGATAAACGTATCTTGAACTCTGTCCACAGGGAATAGTAAGCACAGCAGCACCGTTTTGCAGTACTCCAAGACAGATGTCACAGTGCACATTCGCATAAAGCGAGGAGACGGAGGCCGAGAGTGAGGATCTGGCCTGGCTCCCAGTAACCGGGGATGAGCCAGCACTTCAGCTCCAGGCCAGGCCAGGCTTGCAGCCTACAGGAGCTGTGGCCTCTGAGGATGGGTGGGCACATGGGCCACCAGCTGAGTGCAGTAGGCACGGGCAGTGGCACACAGCAGGAGAGGAGGGCGGACGGGCCTGAGCAAAGCCCAGAGGCAGAGAGCAAGGGATGGAGCCATGGCCAAGCTCCATGGAAGCTCCGTGGAAGGTAGAGAGACAAGCCGGGCACAGTGACCAGGTTCTTACAGGCCTGGAGTGCCAAGTGAGAGGCTCTACGTGAAGGGAGATGGGAACACACGGAAGACTTTGAAAGGTGAGCAGTGTGAAGGTCAAGTCTGTATTTAGGATAAGTGATACGGAGGAAGCAAAGAGAGACCCAGGAGGCACAGACAGGGGGCAGCGACCGCGTGATTTCACGGAGAGTGGATATAGTCCAAGCGATGCTGGTGTCAACAGGAGCACAGTAGATGAGAGAGAACAGAAAACTGGGAAGGAAGTATTTGGGTGACAAAGCTGCACACTTGGTTTGGGGCTGAATCTGGTCAATAAATGTGTTTTATCTCAAATAATGTTGTGTAATTTTTATTTAGGTGCCAAAAATTTAAGGTTAAAAGGTCTTGGCAGGTGTGGTGGTGCACGCTTTTAATCCCAGTGCTCAGGAGGCTGAGGCAGGAGGATCGCTACAAGTCCAAGGCCAGCCTGGGCTACACTGAGCTCAAGTGGCTATCCTGAACCACACAGTGAGACTCTGTCTCAAAAAAAAAGTTATAAGCAAACAAAGACATTTTATATCTTGTCTTTGAAAAAACACGAGTAACATGCCAGGCTTAAGGTGAGAGTCAAGCAGACAGCGTGTACCACACAGGACTCTGCCACAGCCCTTGGGTACGGGGTTTCGCCAGCTTCTCAGGGGCCTCACACTTGTTCCACATTACTAGTTCCTGGCTTGCAAGAATCACAAAGCAGCAACTGGCTACTTGAGTTTTTCATTTCAAATAGCTAAAACACCACTCCTTGCATTTAGTACCTGGGAAAATCTGAACGTCAATGAATGATGCTTCCTTTGCTCGAGTTGAAGTAGCACAAGCAGGGACTTGTGGTAGGGCCTGCAGAGCTCAGTTACAGTCCCTTCCAGCATGCTACTGGGGATAACATCTTTCAAGGTATCCTGCCTCTGCCTGTGTTGCCTGTGCTACCCTGGAGCATGCTGGGTAACTAACTGTCTTTTCCGGAAATGTGGGGTTGCTGTCAACAAAGGCACAGTGTACAGGATGGGTAAAACTATAGCAATTCACCTTGGGACAGCAGCATGTGGCATGGGTGACAGCAAGGGGAGCAGTGAGCTGGCCACTGAGGCACGCAGCAGCTGTGAGAAGCAAAGAGGCGGATGCGGAGCAGGTGTGGCTTCCTGACAGCATCCAGCTCCAGGACAGACCGTGCGGCTTGGTGGGATTCTGCCCACGGCGTCACTGCATCTTCACATAAATCATTACTTATATCACGGCAAATTCCATCTTCACTGGATGTAACAATGAAACGATGCTTCAAAGCTACACTCGACCATCATTTTAATGTGTTTCCTTCCAGCAATCTCACACATGCATAGCAGGAGGTAAATCTCCCTCTTCCTCAGCCCAAAACCATCATGCTCTCAGACAGAACAGATAACAGAAAATGATCTTGTCTGATCCATGACATGGGCTTCCTAGACAACAGCTGGAACAGGCACATCAAAACACAGTCCTCAGCAGGAATGGGTTAGGGTGGTCGCAACATTCCTGGAGGTTCTTTGAGAGTCTACAGAGGGAGACTGGGTCTCGTTACCAGCTCTGAATGTAGTGAACCTACGGTGGACAATCGCGTGGTTGACTCTCTTGTAATCCCATGGCAAAGTTATTGGAGTTTTCGGAAGTTGATTCCAGTCTACCACTTCCAGTGCAACATATACCAGGAATAAACAGCCTAAGGTATGCTTGTAGTGACATACCTTAGGAGACACGGGGGCTCTAAGTCCAGTGAGAACAATGGCTAACTGGAACAAAGGCCTTCACCCAGGGCGAATCCAAATTCTACTACTTTGGGAAGAGGGGAGTGGCATGGAGCTGAATGGCTGTGAGAGTGGGGAAGTGCCACGTGCTGTGAGCTGGGCGAGGCAGGAGACCTGACGTCACCTCTGCAGCATGCAGAGCCATCCTCATGTCACAGCTTGGGGCAGTCTCTAGGGCTTTGGGGTCAGTGCTTTCATTTTGATGCGTAATTGTTGAGTGTTAAGAAGTCACTGCCTCTTTTCTGGAGGGCCATTCTCAGTGGATGGCTTGGCCTTCACTCTGCCTGCTTGGAAGCTACAGGCGGGGCATCACTGGCCCGCTGCACTGCTTTCCTGACTATGTGACAGGACCTCGTCTAGGCCCACTGCATGGCTTAAAGCCAAGAGAGGGGGCTGGGCGTGGTGGCTCACGCCTGTAATCCCAGCACTCGGGAGGCTGAAGCAGGAGGATTGGTGCGAGTTCAAGACCAGCCTGGGCTACAAAAGTGAGCTCAAGGTCAGCCAGAACTGCATAGCGAGACCCTGTCTCAAAAAGACAAAAAAAAAAAAAAAAAAAAAAAAAAAAAAAAAAAAAGCCAAGAGAGGGCCTAAAGATGAGACTCAGCCAACTGTACACAACGTCCAGCACAGAGGCAGGGCCAGGTGTATGCCCAGTGGAGACGACTGTGCTGCTTTCTAGGAGTCGGCCAGGTGCTCCTCCACACCTACTAAGGAGAGAAAATGGGCTTTAATATGCCTTTTATATTACATTAAGGTGCCAAATTCCTTTAAGGATATTGCTTGGACACAAAGCAGTGAAAGACTGTGGTTCATAGGTTAAAAGGTAATATTTAACATTAAAAGGAATACGCCTTCTGAGTGGAACTGTTACATCATATTTTTGATACAAGATTTTCCTGTTTTATCTGCCCAACATGTAACTCTGATATAAAAACATGATGCTGCTGAATATGGGATGGGCTTCATGGAAGGATCTGTTATGCATAGCCATAGCCTAGGAAAAGTGGCGTCTTCTATAAAAGGTCCCTGACAGCCTGTCATCACCTGTCCTGACTTCAGTTTGGCTTTATGAAGCCATGCAGGTGCTATGATTTAATGAAGCTTAGACTATATATTACACTAGAAAAACAGAGTGAACATAGTACATAGCACCGGACATACTGACCTACGCTCTAAGCCATTTTAATGAATGGCATTAATTAGTAAGAATAAGCATATTACTTAAGTATATTACTTACTTTACACAAGAATTAGAATAAGACAAGGCATTTTTATATCTTTCCCTCTGGGTAAGCAGCCTCTTTCAGCATGGGGGTCACTTACATGCCATTTTAATAGTGCATTTCACATTTATATAATTTGGCATATTTTGCTATCACATGTAAATATTATTTCTTCAGTTTTCTAGTTTTCTAATTTTGATTTTCAAAATTCCTACCATATGGATGATTTTCCTATAACCTGTAACCTCTAAGAGGGTCGAGGGCATCTCTCCCTAATTCATAGACTCCCACAGCAACCGTACATCACGTGTCCTCAATAGTGTTGACTAGGTGCATGAAAAGCACCTAGTCTCTTCGTGGCCTTATTAGCACTCTTTGTGTAGAATGGTAGTACTTGGAGATGCTATATAAAAATGAAATAAGGATACAAAATTGGAAGACAGGTACATTTGAGATTTAGTTCTTCTACTATTTCTGAAAAGACTTATAAAACAGATTAACTTTGAAACCAGACTGGCTTACTGAATTGGTTAATTTAGTCAAATCACACTGATTATTCAATCACTGTTTTCCGTACATAGGTTGTCTCAACCAGTGTGAAAATCATATGTCGAGACGGATTTGCTTCATTTATGTCATAGTTATGGCTACACCAATATTCCGTTTTTTATTTTTATTTTAGGGAAGCATCTACAAGGTGTTTAGGATCTCACCACTATATTTGACTTGTAGTGATCTGCCTGTTTATGGCCCCCAGCAGCTGGGATTATAGGCACACGCCACCACACCCAGTCTGAATTGCCATCTCAGTGTGCCCTGGAGGCAGGGCTGGCACGGCAGGCCCTGTGATTGAACACTTGGCCCCTGTGCCTGCTTGTGGGTGCTTTCATCTGCTGAGCTATTTGGCCAGCCCAAGAAGACTAAATTTAAATACCTGCGCATTCTACTTATTTCTAGTGTTGTATGTAGAACATATATCCCTGCTAATGTTCTTTTTCATTTTTTTACAATAGTTAATACAATGCATAATGTTGCCTTTGTCACAGTTGTTCAGAGAACAAGATGCAGAGACAATTTCTTGTCTAAACATCATCAGTACAGATCTTTCCATTACACAAAGAGAAAGTAGCTGTATATATAGTCCAATAGTCCATAACAATAGTGGATTATCAGCTCATCTGGCATTATCAGAATCTGTGTACTTGAGCCTTTTACAATTCATCATAGCAACATGGCTTTCCTTTTTATACCTTGTGGTTAGACTTTTCTGCTGGATAGTTATGACCAAGACAAAGCAAGACCTATATTACAGAAAAATGTAACTTTTGTATCTGACAAGATCAGTCAGGTCCCCTCAGGATTAACCCTGAAACCATGTACAGTTTGCAGTTTGTAGAACTTTTGTCAGTGTCAGCCATCTGGATGAATCATGGCCATTGCTTGACCAATGTGTACTCTGTGAAAGCTGGAGAGAAGGTTTTCTCTCTAGGTGACTCTTCTTAGGCACACTTTACATCACTGATCACTTTCTTCTGCAGCCCCATAATCTCCTTGAACAGGAAATTTGGGACTCCACTGAGTTATAGGCTGTTACAGTACAGGTTCTTTTATGTCCTGAGTCCTCTCTGACCTTGAAGGGCTAGAGCCAAAATATTAGCTATTCTTGTACTCTTCTTTTTCTTTGATTATTTGGTCTGCCTACTTAAGTTGTTAACCCTCCAGAAAAGAAGTTTAATGATATTATTCCCTATAACATAGGCATCATGATCTTAACATCACTATCTTTCTGAATACACTACATTCCTGAGTATGTTGTCCATATCACCTTCATAAAGCCTTCGTGGGGGTCTCAGTATGTTTCAATTTCCTCTGTGTGGATGTCAGATTACTCTATATGATTAAGTCTGTATGGCAAGGAGAGGTTAAGTTTTGTTTCCTATCCCATAAAAGCTGTAGGAGGGGTAGAGGATACTGTTCTGTAAACCTAATGATTCTAGTTAGAACTTAAAGAAGAATGATGATGGCTTACTTAAGGCTAAAGCTTTGGTGTAACAATTAACAGGTAAGAAGTGAGCCCATGGAACTGGGAGCACCCCTGAGCCTGCTGTCTCAGTCACACCTCAGAGGGAGGTCTAGCATGGCCACTGACTGAGTTAGTGACCATGGCCAGCGATTCCTGTGTAATGAAACCTCAGACAGCCCAGGAGATGAGCGTGCAGTTCGCACTCATGACTGCTTGGGTTCAAGTGCTGGCTCTACTACCTGAGCAGACTTGTCTGTTCTCCTTGCCTGTTTCCTCATCTGTGAAATAAGGATAATAACAGCACTGCTTCAAGAGGTTGTGAGCAGCCTCAGAGTAATACATGAAATCCTTATCACAGTACCTGGATAATAAGTGCTTACAGCTTTAGCTACAGTGAGGGAAACTGACTTACCAAATTCGTCTTTTAAATTTTGACTTGTTTATACATCTCCTAGAATTTTAAATATCTACTTATGGAAAAGAAGTGAAGTATAAATGTAAATAGCATAAAACTAGAACTCACATAAAAATTAAAAATCATGTTTACATAGGGAAGTATGTTCATGTTGACTTATATCAAATTAATATTGTAACACTAAGTTAGAACTTTAAATATCTCCCATGAGTTAGCATGAAAATCCTTTTTCTACACATATTAAATTCTCCATTCTTTACCTTCTATCTCCCCAAGATAAGGAAGAACTGTTTCCACCTGTTATCAAATTGGGAATAAATCTCTTCTAATCCAGGTTTTCTACTGCAGATTTTCTCATTAGACACAATATTATGTGCAGCAAGAGTTACCCTCATTATAAAGATCCGCGGGACACGGAGTTCACCACTCATGCCAAGGACACCCCAGGATGTCAAGGCTGGGACCCAGTGGTTTTGTCAGTTCTTACTTCGACTCACAAATTATACTTTCAGTGCCATCTGTGAAGTCTTTTAGGCACGTTCCTGACACAAACACACGGTCCACCATTCAAAACTTTCTGAAGGGCTCAGAGCTACGCGCCCCGCTTGCCCTGCACCCCCCTCACGCCCAGGCCCAAGTGCCGCCTCCTCCGTGCTGCCCGGGCTCAGGCCAAGCATCCAACAGCGCGAAGACTGTGACCCCTGGTGCCGCCTGTCCCGTTGTCCCCTCCTCTGATGGGCTCGGGCACCTCGCCACTGAGGTTGTAGGTACAGGTCTCCTGAGTTCCCAAGCACTTCTGTCCAGGCCAGAGGCCAGAGGTGACCTGCACCCCGCGCCCTTCCTAGTTGCGGAGCTCCCGGGCCAGAGAAGAGGGAGGGGACCTGGCACCTGGAGCCCTGCCCACCAGCCCGGCCCGGGTCGCCTGGTCCTCACCTGCGTCCTCCTCCAGGGAGTTCATGCAGGGGAAGTAGCCGGCTAGCGCCTCAAAGGAGGCGGAGAGGTTGCCCCGGCTCTGCGAGCGCTGCATGGAGCGGCCCGCGCGCCCCGCGCCTTGCCGGCCCATCTTGGCGGCGGCCGCGCTCCGCCCGCGGTAGGAGATGCGCGGCGTCTTGGCGGCGGGTCGGGCCGGGCCGAGGGCGCCGCGAGTCTGCGGTCTGCGGGCAGCGGGAGCCCAACACGGTGCAGTGCCGGCCGCGCCCCGCGCATCCGCGACCGACGATTCTGCGAGCCTGAAGCGGGAGGCCCGGAGGCCCGCAGTAAGCCGCCGCCCCTGCCGCGCGAGAAGTCTACACACACACACACACACACACACACACACACACACACAGCGGAAACACTGACGTCCTTAAGTACCGGCACAGAGGCTCCTAGTTCCTATAGGGTCCCCCAAACATCCAATGAACGCCAGCTTGCTTTCTTAATAAAAAGATAACAGTCAACAGACAGAAAAACAAGTTTTAAAAAATCCCCAATGAACCATAAAAGAACCAACTTCAAAGTACAAAATCAATAAAACACAATGATGTCTGTCAACTTTGAATGCCTTCTTTCCCTAAAAGAATTTGGTAGGCATCGTCGCTGAAAACAACAGGTACTGTAAGGCGTAACATCTAAATAAAAGGTGACACTCCTCTAATATAAATTTGGAACCAGCCATGTCACACTAGGAACAAGGCAGTGCATGCACCATGTAACCAGGTGCCCTGGAAAGCTGCAGCTCCCTACCGCTCCCTACCCCTTCAGCAAGGTGTACTTGCAGGGTAGGAATCCAAAGACTGCTTAGCTCCTTTTGGTGCCATTAGGTAGTCATTGGGCTACTCAGAGCTGTCCTACGGGGCAGCAGGAAGGTAGGGAGCTAGGACTGCAGCCCCACCTCACCACAGCACGGTCCTGGGCGTGCAGCACGGGACTGAAGAGTGTTCATAAAAATGCCAAGTGCGGGTCCGCAGTGGCTCCTGCACGGAGAGCTGCGTCCGTGGACAAACACAGCTCGCGGCCATGGTGGACGCCAAGGTCTCTTCAGTTCTCAGTGCGCTCCTGGCATCCGGCAGGGACCTCTGTAGACACGTCTACAGGAGAGCAACCTCGCGGCCAAGGTCCTGGTGCTCACGTGCTAGGGCATGGGGGGGGGGGATCAGCACATGACAGGGCACTCTGCCCAGGGCCCGAGGTCACGCAAGAGCCCTCATGGATTACATCGAGAAGCACAGGCAGAAGTCAGTATATCTGCCGTGCCAAGGCTCTTGAGGGGATTCCACTGGGGTCCTAGGAGAAGCCAGGAGGCAGGGCCGCAAGCGCAGGAGCAGAGGGCTTGGGCCCTGCAGATGGTTTAGGACTTGGCCACTGGGCAGCAGGCTTGGGAGGTACGAAGATACGTGCACTTCACCCAGACCTTTCAAGAAATCAGAGAACTTTGGGCACAAATAACAGTGCCATTAGAACAAAAAGTTCTAGCTTTGGGGTGTTTAGACTTAGGGTCACCTTGGTTTCTTGCTTCCGTTTTTCTGGTAGACTTTTATCTTTTCTCCCTAATATTCCTGGAAGTCCCAGTCCAATTTCTTTTTACTGGACCCTTTTGCATCAGAGGTGGCGCCTGCTTCCTTGACATAGGGACTGGGTGCTACACCACGAGGGGAGTGTGGAAGCCCCTGCCCCCATTCCTACACTGGCATGGCTTCTCTCAGGTGATTCCAGACACTCCATCGCAGGAAGTGCCTGAGTGTAACTCCAGAATCATTATGATCTAGTGTTGCAGTGTATTTATAATTTTCTTATTCATACAAATGTAATTATAGAGTCCCAAATATACATAATGAATTACTGCTAGAGATAAATATGGCCTTAAATGAGACTGTCAGATACTGTGAAAATCACCTTTTTCAAGAAAAGATAAACAGATCTAACTTGCACAATTTCATTTGCATAACTGATCACTGTGCAGAAGTGTCTATCAAACATAATACGCTAATTATGCCACTTGATTCTCATCAATCCCAAGAAGGTCTCATCAGTTTCTCTTCTTTGCATATGAGTTGGAAGGCCCAGGACACTGAATGACCTGGCTGACCAGGGTGGCAGGCCCAGGCGCACAGGAGAGGGCTGAGTTCTGGTGGCGGCCTGTGCCCCACCGACAACACTTTTCACACGCACATCAAACACGGGTGCTTGGCACGGTCCTCGGGACAGTTGTTAGGTGGCTGGAAATGAATACTGGCAGTTTACCTGTCACGGTTTGCGTCTAGGTGCCCCCCCAAAGCCTCACACAGTCCTTGGGCCATGTGGCAGCTTCTGGAATTTGTAACTGGTTATTGTGGGTGTGGGCGCTGCACCTCCCCTGGGGCAGGGGATTTGCATTTCAATGTAAGGTAGGAAGAGAAGTCAGCTGCTTGAGCTGCTGCTACCTCTCCCTTTGGCTCTTGCTCTTAGTTGCCACCATGAAAAGTGGCCCTCTGCCATGTGCCGCTCTGCTTGGAGCCAGCTGAATATGGACTGAAAGCTCCAGTAACTGTGAGCTAAATAAACCTTTCCTTCCCTCATATTGAGTGTCAAGTCTTTGTTCCAGCAATGAGAGAAGAGTAACTGAGACGCCATCTTTAACATTACAATGCTTGCTCTGAATGTAAAACAATGTTAAATTTATATGTACTGTCCCTATAAAAATTGTCAGTATTGCATATTCACATAACCAGCATATTTAATCCAAAGTTCATAATATTTTCTCCCATGTCCAGCTTTATGTCAGTCTGGTACAAATAAACAGGGAACATTAGTGACTTACATTTTCAAAAAGATATTTGGCCCTTACTCAGCACAGTTTGACAGATGCTGCTCTTTCACAGCTGGCGAATCCAAAACTTTCACTTAAGTGGAAAAAGCAGATACATAGAGTATGAAGAGACACAACAGAGATTAAATTGTCAGTATTCCCATTGCTTCTGAAATGAGATTTGTGATATTACTTATTTCTTAAAAGAATGCCGGGCATGGTGGCGCACGCCTGTAATCCCAGCACTGGGGAGGCTGAGGCAGGAGGATCAGTGCAAGTTCGAGACCAGCCTGAGCTACAAAAGTGAGCTCAAGGCCAGCCTGAACTGCATAGCGAGACCCTGTCTCAAAAAAAGACAAAAAAAAAAAAAAAGAACATGTCCATGGAGGTAAGTAATTTACTGATTAGGCTAAAGATTTTGAGGGAAACCCTCAAGATCAAACTAATGAGTCACAAAAGTAGAACAGCTGTGTAACAGAGGAAGAACAGATGGGATCATGAGCCTTTGTGCACAATAGTTACAATGAGACTAGCTAAATTTTTCATATAAATTGCCTCGTTTAACATAAACCCTTCCTAAGGTTGTTATCATTTAACAAACAGGGAAATTGATGCGTATTTGTTTAATAATAGTTTTTTTTTTTGCTTTTCTTTTTTCTTTTTTTTTTTTTTTTGTGGGACCAGGGTTCAAACTCACGACCTTGCACTTGCCCAGCAGGCACTTGTGCCTCAGAGCTATCTCCCCAGCCCCTTTTTGGGTCTTTACATTTCACACCATGGTCACTGAGGATACAGAGGGAGCAAAGCTGAGGGCAGTCTGCATTCTCAAGGAGGAATAGCTAGCGCACCCTGCTTTCTGGAACAACTTTTCATACTAGCTTGTAAATTCACTTAATGACCACACAACCTTTGGAGAGAGATAGTGTTGCTCATATTACACACATGAGGGAACGGAGATGTGTCAAGGACGTCTCTTCCTGAAGTGGACACAAGTTATTCAGAAATGAAACCAAGAACACTTACAGAAATTATAGTTACTGTACAGCTATTTGTCCAATGACACAGATAACAAAGCTAAGACTTGAACCCAAATCTTCTGACTACATAACCCTTTCTCTTAATGCTAAGTGACAGAGCCTTTGAGACCCCAACAAGACCAATGACCAGTGGCACTGCCAATAAAGACTGGGTTTGTCCTTAACCAGGGTCTTTTAATACGGTAAATCTGTTCTTTAGACAGCACATTTATGGAAAGCCTTAGGCAGCTATAAGCAGGAATCTAAAACTCTTAGTGAATGTTCTTAAATTTAAAGAATCAATGTAGCCAGGCGTGGTGGCTCACGCCTGTAATCCCAGAACTTGGAAGGCTGAGGCAGGAGGATTGGTGTGAGTTTGAGACCAGCCTGGGCTACAAAAGTGAGCCCAAGGCCAGCCTGAACTGCATAGCGAGACCCTGCCTCAAAATAAATAAATAAATAAAATAAAATAAAATAAAGAATCAATGTATAGGTATGACTTCAAGCAAAAAAATAAAATCACATATACAGCCTCCAGAAAAAAAAGACATAGATATTAATAATACTTACAATGTACTTTTTGTACATATTTCTTTAATACATATTTCAAAAAATGAAATAAGGTCCAAATGTTTTATATAAGTATTCTAACATTAGAATGATAACATCACATCCTTGTACCATCTACCCAAGTTTTGAAATAGTCATATGAAATATTATTTCAAAAGAAAAACAAAAAGAACAATTTTAAAAGAAAACACGTATTTCGTTGACCCAATGATGAATCAAAGAACTACACACTGAAATAAAGAATGACACTTAAAGAAATTTACTTAGGGCCTGGGAGAAGGAAGGAGCATGAAATATCCTTACGTCTCCATCCTTAGGCAGCCCCACCTCTCACAGGCTGTCATGCAAAGGTTATTACCTTTGCACGTCCTTCATTTCCTCTCTCGCCCAGCTATGGACTGAACCCCTAGGCTCGACTCTTAATGATCTGTGAGCGATGAACCAAGCACAAGTTGACCACAGGTATCTTGAAGTGGGTCAGGGTTCGAGCTCCTTGTGAGACCCTCTTGCCCCTCTTTCCAGAGCAGTGGTAGTGGTAAAGATGACTGCGAGTGTGAGAAACTTAGTCTTCCAACCAGCACGCTAGCTTTGGACTCTGGGATGCAGAATGAAGCACCCACTCATACCCAACTTGTTCCTCCGACTGTTCATTCACAGAATTACTTCTTGATTCCAAAAGGTGTGGGACTTTCCAGCAAGCCAGCATGGGGCTCTGCAGTGGCAGACACTAGCTGCTGACCTCTGGCAATCATTTGTAAGCTCTGGGGTAGGTCAGCACCCACAGCTCCAGTGCCCCAGGCCCACCCCCAGTGCAGAGGCTGATCACAGGCCACTGACTGTTTCATGGTGTTTTCCACTGGCTGTACAAGCAGCTCCCATAGCCCCCTGCCTTAGGCTCTGCTACTTTAATTAAGTGGTTCTCAAACTTAAGTTTTAAGAGATTTTTGAAAAGGCTATAGAGACTGCTGTGTCTTGTTGGGAACTTCCATGTGTCTGCTGTTCCTAAGCCATCTGAACTCCATCCCTAGGGGTTTCCATGGTGACTTCCCACTCAGGCGTGTGGAAGCAGGGGCTACTGTGTCCAGCATAGTGGGCACATTACCTGCTATCCACCTAGGCAGGAGCAGCAGGCCTGCCTTTGTGATTCTGTACATCTTCCCTCACAGGTGTGAGTCAGGACCCTCGGAATGGGGTGCTCTCACCTACTGCCAGCCATGATAGGCCGGAAACTTCCCAGCTAGATCTGAGGCAGGGGAGATCAGTTTCTGTGACCTGCCTTGAGGAAGTAAAAGTTTAGTTTCTATGTCCTGCCTCACAGTGCAGTGAGGGGCCAGGAAACACAGTGGCCAGCACATATCACTGTGGACCAGCTTCCAAAGTCTGCCTCAGACATGTCAGAGAAAAGGAACAAATTTCCTGTTATTATTGCCCTGGGATCTGGATAAGCATTACTTAGTAACCTCCTCAGGAAATACAGAACCCTAAGATTCTGGAATATAATACTTCTAGAGAAACTGACAGCAAAATTTAAAGTTCTTCTAAGTCATTTTAATGCTAACATTATCCAATATCTGTAAAAACAATATGTGTTTACTTTTGCCTCTTTAGCCATTTTCCATTTATTCCTTGAACCACAGGGTGATGAATATTATTAGTTATGCAGGAAAAAAGATCTAGTTCCTACTTGTTCTTTTTTCTTTTTTAACGGCTAAGCTTCATGTATTAACTTCAACATACATGGTAGTAAACAATTTTGATCACCATTCTGTTCAACTAAGTCACATGCTAGTTAGACATAAATGGCTAGGTGTCCACATTGCTTGAAACCATGCTGACATTGAAATACAAAATTAATTCTTTTCATAGATCTTACTGATACTTTCATTATTTTTTTTCATTACAAAGACACAGACTTGTGACATAGCCATCTAAAGTTATTATAGAATGAGGGTTCTATTAAAGCTTTAAACATTTCAGGGTTTTAAGTAGTATATGGAAGGAAAAACCCAGAAAAATAGCCCAGCTATGCAGATCCAGGTCAAATACCCACTAGATTGAGTCTAAGTGCAGCCTTGTCCAAAGGGTGCTGTATTCCAAGCTCAGTACCCTCGGTAAAGAGTCTGGAGAGAGCTCAGAGTGCCAATCTGGGAAGCAAACTAAGCAGCTCAGCACCAGCTGACTGTCACTTAAGGAACTCTGTCAGAGATGTCTTTCAAGAACAACTTGTCAGTCTTGTTGACACTTCCTAGCAGAAAAGAGCAATACAGATTAAATATGTTTCCTTCCAAAGTTCTTTTCAAACAGATTCTGTCCAATCTGTGTCATTTATACTTTGGCAATAAAGTGGGTGTCTCCAGGCTAACAAGACAGAGGACTATTCCCTAAGGGAAGTCACCACAAGAGGTGGCTTGTGGTGCAGTGCAGACACTCTAACAGCAACAAGGAATGACAAGCAGAAAGTCTGCATGTTTCCTGTTAGGAGAGTGTGCTAGGACTTCTCCTTGGCCAGCACCCCCCTGGCTATTTCCGTTCCTCTGCTCAGCAGCTCAGCTCGGTAGCGGAGCGGTGCTCCATGCTCTAGACTGCTTTTCATGCTTCATAACACGTCTCAAAAGACGTTGCTCCATGATTTGTTACTTACACCCACATTAGCCAACACAAAACATTCTGTTTGCTCTGAATCACTGGGGTAACAGTCTGTCCGTCCACCCATCTATCGTCCATCCACAGATCTATCTGTTCAGTAAATAGGATCATTATTAATCCATCACTAGTAATAAATGCATAATTTGCCAGGTATTTTCTTCAGTCTGAGAATAAAATAATGAAGAAATGGGTAAGTCCTTTTCTTCACACATTTGGCCACGATTTCCCTAAGTGCTATCAAGACCACAAAGCATACTCAGAGTGTGAGTTTAATTTAAATTAGAGTTTGGGGCAGTCCTAAGATGTACAAGATTTATCTGAGGAAACTTCTTTGACCCTGACACTTGAAGGATAAGGAAGTTTTCACAGGTGAGGCAGAACTGAGAGATTTTCTAGGCTAAAAGGACACTTGGAAGAATGGAAGTTCTGCCCCCACACTCTGCTACCTCCCCGACTCGCACACAGTTGGCAGGGCCCTCAGCGGCACAGTGATAGTAATACATGACTGGCAGAGTATGCACATTTTTCACTCGCTATTTTTCAGCCAACTTCTAGGTGTTACTCAGTCACAAGGGCACTAAATCACCCAGACAGTACAGAGGTCCTTTACAGCTGTTCATCAGTAAAACACGCTGACGCTGGGCAGCAATGCGTGTTGTTCTCTGGGATACAGAAATCGCACTTTTTTAAAATTAAGGGGTGTGTGTGCGTGTGTGAAAATTTCCATCAGAGAAGAATGTGCTTCCTTAGGAAAGCAAATTCACTTGGGACTGAGTGGTACGCACTGCGGTTTATCACCCAATGACTCTCACAAATTCCAGCTATCTGTTGATTTTGGTTTTGATGCTAGTAAGTCTTAAACTTTTGGGGGATTAATCATTTAAAAGATGGGCTTTACTTCAGTTAACATCATGGTGGCAAAAGATGTACACATTTTCCCACAATGAGTCATCTTTCATGACGCCCGACACAGCAGCTTAACTATCTCATTATTCCTCAAATATGAGACACTTGGTGGAGAATAAAGAGCAAAACAAAAGATACACCATAGAAATAGAGAGAGGAGGGAGATCAAGAGATGAAGGGGGAGAGGAGACACAAGAGGTGAAAGAAAAGAACTGACTTGTATTATGCGCCGGCACCGACTCTACACAGGGAATGCCAACGTTATGCCAGGCACACATGGGCTAATGCACTCACACAGGAAAAACTACAGAGAACAAGAAAAAAAAAGATGACCTTATGTAGCCTGAGCAACTTAGTGCTCAGCATGACCCTGTCTCAAAAAAGAAGGACTGATGATGTAGCCAAGTGCAAAGGCTCTGGGTTCCATCTTCAATAATGGAAAAAATATATACATCTGTCTGTCTGTCTGAGCTTTGATTCACTCATATATAAAAGCTTTTTTTTTCAAATATATTTACTTACCATCTTAGCTACCATTTCTAGAAAAGCTTGAGGTTTTCTTTTTTCTATTATTTATGATTTGTTGTCCAATGATCAAGCTGGACGAATCCATGCTTTGGGACAGACTACTCTTGGCTATTGCTTTCACTTCAACAGCACTGCATTTCTCATCATGAGGGCGGCTTTTCACATGCTGTCTGGATGGAATAAAAATACATCTATATCTCAACTAATCTTACATTTTGCCTGAATAGATATCAGAAAACACTTTTTAAGATGTTTCTTTTTTTCTTCCTCACATATTGGAGATTGAACTCAGGGCACAAACTACTGTAGGTAAAAGCTCTACCACTAAGCTACATTGTAGCTTAAAGGCAATATTTTTTAGAAGTGTAGTTGTTACACATTTTACTATAATGCAAGGTGACTGCATGATGTATAAAGGATTAATTGTACTCTTTCTAATTTCATTTATTAAAAGTGTTCATTTTTATTCTTTTAAAATACTTTATTTATTCATTTATTTATTTATTTATTTATTTATTTATTTATTTATTTGGTGCTGGCATGCAGTACTGGGGACCAAACTCGGGACTTTGTACTTGCCAGGCAGGTGCCGAGATGACCTAGCTATCTCCCCAGCCCCACTTTTATTCTGAACTTCAGATTATGAATGAATATGAGCTGACAAAGTGTTAGTTTTATGCCTTTTATAGCTATGTGGAAGATGCTGGTCCTAGGACCAGGCCTGATGAGGTACACAGAAACAGTACATAGCATGAGCGCACCCCAGCCCGTGCGAAATTGGAATTCACTGTTCTCAGGTTGTCTCCCACCTCTACTCGCAGCTGCCTCTGAGTCTTAATCTCACTGTGGTGACTACCCCACTGCTGTTACTATTTGGGGTCGACTAACTCATATCTCTTTTATAGACCTCTATGATACTGAACTTTTGACATGAGTGACAGGCAAGAAATGTCCCCCCATAATTTAATTTCCTCTTTGAGATGTTTCCATACTACAAGGACAGTCTGTCTGCTCTTCTTTTCCCTTGGTGCTGGACGGCAGAAGCCACGTCGCTCCTCAGAGCAAAGCTGCACATCCTCATTCCTTCCCCAATGCTGCCCTGCTGCACGCCTTGGTCTCCAAGCACCACCCAATCCTGCATTCGCCTTCTGAAACAGCTTCTTCCTCGCTGCCCCAAGCCTTCTCCTGGACCCTGTCCCTCTTGGCTCCAAGATGTGAACTCTGTCCTTCAGCCGTATCCCCAGCCCCAGCAAGGCGCACATGAGCAGTGTGACCTGGGAGGGCCTTCGCTGCTCTCCCAACCATGGTCTGCAGGGTGATATGGCCTGTGGCCAGCCAACAGATCCCACTGGGAGCCTCGGCACCGGTGGCAGCAGCTCATCCTCCTTTCTTCACAGTCGTCCCAAAGGTGTTTCTTCCAATCCAGCCTCAAGGAGGAGGCCACTTTCACTGTCTCCAGTGCTGTCCTATTCTTTCAGATTATTATCCAACATGACTCCAAAGGTACACTGGCAAGTGCACTTATTCACATTTACTCTCTCCTACCCCTACTCAGCCACAGCTACTACAGAACAAAGACTTCCTTTCACTCTGTACTTTCCTTCCTACCCAGTGCATAATAAGTCAGAGACATGAAATTGTGTTCGGGTAATGGAATGAAACGAAATAAGATTTTTTTTTTTTTTTTTTTGCAGTGTTTCAGGTTTTGAATTATCTTAAAATTTAGTTTTCCCCTGGAAGTAGCATAATAACAAACATCCAGAGGCAGATTTCTTAAGCTTTACATCTATAACAACAGTTTTATTTCCACAGGCATGTAATTATGGTCGATTTACTCCCAGGGGAAAGTGCATCTGCGCAGGGATGTGTTTGTCCATATGCAACTGAACAGAGCTCCTTGTGTAGTGTTTGAAACATTAGGAAATGTTGCTTCTGCTTGTATCTGGCATGCTGTCCCTCCACGGTCACTAACAATGAGAACAGCAGAGCTCAGATTAGAGGCTCTAATCCACAAGAAGTGGGCAGTCTGCAGTGTGGGCATGCTAAGGGCCCTCGGCACCTGAGCACCTGTAGTAACCTAAGGGCCAGGGGTCCTGCAAACATCTGGAGCCAGATACAGATTCGCAGCATTTCCAGCTGTACTCTTGTGACACTGGGGAAAAAAGGCTATGTGTTTGTGGCAATTGGGAAAGGAACAAATTCTCTGTATAGATACCTTTTTCAAAGATCCATTTAAATTTTCCCTGAGAACAATTTCTAACTACAGAGCCCAATGAAACTGCAGGTTACAGAGAAGTACGACAGGCATAATTCAGTCTCCAAGAAGTGCAGCATTTCTACCTGCAAGCGCTCCTTCCATATGCTGCAGATATAGTTACTAAAGCAATAAACAATCTTTGTATGATACAGAAAAACCCACTACCAATTTTACAAACTGGCTTCTGTTGTAGTACCTTGTATAACGTTACAGATACCGTCTTCCACAAGGCAGTCTTCAAGTATTTAAAACACAGCTGTCACTTTGCCTCACTGCCTTCTGTTTTCTATTGTAATCTCTCCACATCAAGTGTGTGCGTGTGTGTTCCTCTGTGCTAACATTCAGCAGCTCTTTCTAGTATTGTATTTAACAGTGCGACACCTTTCTCTATAATTGCTTGCATCTTTCATTGTATGACCCTCCATTTTTCTTTCTTTGGTGTTTAAAGTACATAGTAGTCACAAGCTTCCTGCTCAGCCTAAAGGGTTTCTCACATATCCTTCCCACTCCCTTTCAAAAATTAGAATCAATTCCATTTCTATTATGGCTCAGAAATGCATATTTCAGCTTTTCTCCTCCTTTTAAGTCTAACTAGCAAGCCAACACTTATATTTAATATAACTTCAATAATTTCCAGCTTGTGCCTTTTAGAGATCCATGCAAGAAGCTCAGATTCTCTTCTTAAGATGGTATTTCAGATATTTCCTTTATCTAATACATATTTTAGGCATCTACTATCTTAAGAACCTCAGCTGTAGCAATATATAAAACAAAAATCCCTGTCCTTCCCAAGTTTACGTTCTAGCTGGGCAAAACAAAACCAGCAGGAAGCATACTACGTCAGCGATCCACACAGTACATGAGGATGGTGACTGTGGCCCAGAAGACAGTGCAGCACAGGAAGGGAGTGGTGGCAAGTGGCAGTCGGCGTGGTCCTCAAGGAGGTGATGCCAGGAGAGGGCTTGGAGAGCCACCCTTGTCCCTCCGAGCCCACGCTGTCCTCCCCACGAGCCTGCAGTGTGCTGCTCCCTCACACATCCTGACTGCAGCTCCACAGAGACTCTGTTTCTGTCCTGAGCTCTCAGTCAGGGGGAGCAGAAGTGCCATGGAGCAGACACTGCTGTGAGGTACGTGTTCAGGCAACGTGTGGGAACACATACAGAGCTGGAAGTAGGCACCCCGGGGCTGTGTTTGCACTGCTTTAGAGTTCTGAGGAAGGAGTTCCTTCCCTGTGGATTTCTCTCGGTGCACACGGTCGCCCACCAGTCCTTCTTAGTGGTTCCAATCTGCATTTAGGGTCGGGAGACAGTCTTCAAAAAGACTCGGCAGCATTCAGGTGTGTAATGCCTCCTGCTGATCTCATTTTGCGTCAGTAATAGTTTTACGACCCACTTCAGAGAGAGCATCTCTTCTTCTCGGTGGGGGTATCAAATCTGAAAATCACATGATTCATTTTCTTCTCAGATTCACTCACGTGCTCTGCCTGTCTGGCTCCCCTTCCCAAGCCTGTGGAATTCAGTTGCTTGTTCGCATGGTGCTTTTCACCTGTTTTTCTTGTCCTAAGATCTGTTTATATTGAAGAAGATGCCCGATATTTCAGTTTCAAATCTCATCTCTCTAACTCTCCATGTTATCTCGAAAGTATTTGCTTCTTCAAGGTTGAAGTTCAAGTTTGCTTCAATTTTCAGCAGACCGTTTCTTCGTACTTCTCACATTTTGGTGTGATGATTGTGAAAATGCCAGCCAAGTCTCCCCAAAGACATTTTCCAAGGTCCCGTGAAATATACTGGATCTCTGGCCCAGGACACGTCAGCAGGGCACCATGACTCAGCGATTACATAGGTGGTGGTCGGTCACTGCCCCAAGTGGCTTTAAAACACCCACCTGTTTCCCCGCAGTCGTTCAGGCAGGGAGAGCCGCTTTGGCTGACTACGGCATGCCCTCTCACGCCTGACGGGAAGAAGTCGGTGGCAGAGGTGCACAGCCTTGGGCTGTATCATTATTCGACTTCGTCTACATAGCCATAAGAAATACATTAGGCCAGAGCTTAACTTTAAATGTGTCCTCAAGTTCATTTTTCCTGTTGCCCCCGCCTGCCTTGATTTGCTGCAGCTTCTCCAGGAAAGCACGATGTGCAGGCCTGGGAGACAGCGCCGCCCCTGGCTCTCACCACTCCACTGCAACACGGGTGTCAGGCGGGTCCTGCCATTTACTGGACATCTCTTGGGCAGATCGTTCTCTCACCTGCCTTTGGTTTCTCCTCCAGGCCACTCGTGCACAACTCCTGCTCCACAGAGAACACCGCTGAGCTCCTTTTCAGCTGAGAACTGTGGTGAGAAGCCCTCTGCTCTCTCCTCGCAACCAGGCCTGGCCTGAATCTCCACACCACCTTGCTACAGGAGGCCCCAAACGGGTCCCCCTCACTCCACGTGACCCGGCCCCATCAGCCAGGTCAGCGGTCATGACCCTTACTTGGAGACAGCAGGGGCCAGGGGCCAGTGGCGTGGCCTCCGGATCCCACGGGCTTGGGCTCAGGTCCCGGCCCTCGCTCTCTGGCTGTAGAGTACCCCTGGGCAGCTTCCCACAATCTCCGGCCTCAGGGCCTCGTCTGCGACTGGACGTAACAGTACTGCGAGCATCACTTCCTTTAAGCACCAACCCGAAGCTCTGGCACAGTGTATTCAGGAAGAGGTGCGAGCATCGCTGCTGTCGCCATTCCTGCTTGGCAGTTACTCTGGGTGGGTGGATACTTGAGTGGCTCGTCCCTCTGAAACTGGCCCAGGCAGTGTGGCCCATCGTAGATCCTACAGCAAAGCCAGTGATTCACTTTGCTTTCATGGAGCCTACATGACCGAGTAAAGCCTTTCACATGTTTGAGTCCTTGCTTTTGAATTTCAATGGCATAAGAATTATGCTAAGTGGAATTCAGACAGGCCACTTAGAGTCTCTTTTTCACTTTGAGCATAAAGTGCTAAGATGAGTGCCAAATGCAAGAATGGAAAAACTTTAATAATCCCTTCCCATGATTTCTGATGACCTTTTTATAGAAACCAAGTAAGTGAGGATGAGTAAAACTGCGTTTCAGTGGAGGTCACAAACTCTGCCTTCTGCTTCAGAAGTACCCTGGGTGCTTGGCTCATCTGAGGGTCCTGTGGGAAGTTGGTTCTGCTTCACAGACTTAATCTAGAGACCCAGAAATCTGCGCTTAAACTACGTTGCTTCCATTGAAGCTAACACAGGTAGACCTAGGAATGCTGGTATAGTGGTCTCCTGATCTCTAAGCTCATAATAAGAGTTGTGGCAGACATGCGTGTGCATGTGCGCATGCACACACATACACATACACATGCGCACACACAGAGGCACATAGATTTTATTGCGGAAGTTCTTTTCTGTGCTGGTTGTTCACTGCAAACATGTTCCAAAAAAAATTAAGTAAATCAAAATGTGATTCATTTCATAAGCTATCTGTGGCAAGCATTCAAGTCAGAAAGTATTCAAATCGTTTTGTGTATGACCGACTTGGGTTCTGAATAGAAACAGGCATCGTACAGTGGAGAGGGAGGGAGGAGAAGAAAGAAAGGGAAGCTGAATTCTATTCCGCACAGCACAAAGCAGATGGTAGAATTACTTCAGTGGGGAAAGGCCTGGCTCCGTGTTTCTGACACACTTCCGGCTTCTCTCTCCACTTCCGGCTTCTATCCCTCCTCCTCACTCCCCTGGGTAGTTGTACGCAGTCTCTCACCTTGGTTCCTCACCACAGTCGTGTGCTCCACCTCCACGTCCTTGGCAATTCCAGGGCCACCGGTGGCACCGCCTCCCTGCTCTGTGGGCTCCCACCACTGGAGTGCTGCTCCTCTCTGACTGGTTCAGCATGGAGACAGACTGAGGGCTGGGATCATTCTCCAGGGAGATTTTTATTTTCAAGCACCTTAACCAAGCCGGGAAATGTAGGCAGTGTTGAAGTAAACTGAAGACCTATGGCCAGCATCCTGCAGCAAGGTGCTGAGAGCCATGCCTTCTCCAGGCCAGCAAGGCTCCATGAGGCTCATGCCTCTGCCAAAGCTCCTCTCAGTGCTGCAAAACTGCCCACAGATATGCTAAAGAGTCCAAGGGAACTTTTTTAAAAACCAGCTATTGTAGAAGTTGAGATCACTTTTTCAGCCAGGTATTCAACACTTAATGCTTTAATGAGACCTATCTATGCATATATATTATTATACATTCAAATTTCATTACTTTGCCCATAGAAATTAAATGCCCACTTTGGAACAACTTTCTGAGGTAGAGAAGGCCACAGTCAGCATTCTGAGCTAAAACAGCAGCACTATGTTAGAGAAGAGAGTGGCTCTTGGTTAAAAGACCTGGCTTGATAAAGCTGCTACCATTTCATGTTGGTTATTCCCATTTTTAGGATGAAACAGTTGCCACCTAGTTTATATTCTGCCATTACCATATGTGAATATTAAGAACTATTAAAATGTAATTCAAATTTATAAAACTGCTGAATTCTCAACACCGCATACAGAGAGGAGTTTGCATGGGGGATACTGTATTTTTATTTATGTATTTATATTTTCATGCCAGTCCAGATGTGAATCACTTCTCACAGGTTTTATTTTTATTCACATAGCTAAGTGTATTTGGGACAAATTTGTGTCCCCTAAGTATTTTGCTGTGTTCTATCCAGCATTTTTGTGGCTAAAGTGGCAGGCCACATCCCCCCATATCACCTACCGCTGTATCGATGCAAAGTGACTTTGTGTGCTTGGGACCCTTTAAAATATTCAAATTGTGTGCCTGGCCTCTCCTTTACCCCACTGGAGAGCTCTAGCTGTTCTCACCTATAGTAGTCGCCAAAGACAAATCTCAGTGAGTGCTTCAGAATTGTTTCTTATTGATTACTTCAATTATTTCAACAAGTACAATTAAAATTAAAAGCCAGTGTCTCATCGCAAGAAAACCAGCCTCTAATATTTGCATTGAAAATTCCTTAGGTTTTGTGCAATTCTAAGAGCTTCTCCCCAGTCAGTTCAAGTTCAGCTGGTTGCTTGGGTGGGAGCCTGCTGCACTCCCAAGGCCCATGGGGGACCGTGACCACTTTAGCTCACTGTGTAGTTCGAGGGCAGCACTCAGTGGTAGAGGCAGAGCCTTTGCTTAGTGTGAGGGAAGTCCTAGGTTCAATCCCCCTCACAGCACCAAAAAATGGGTAATGAAGTTTTTGGTATTAAAATCATACATATTTTCCATTCCTGAAACTAATTTGTTTCTAATGAAAAATTTGATATTTAAATATATCCTAGGCAAATGCTCTACCATTAAGTTCCATCCCAGCCCCAATATATATATATGGGTTATCACTACTATAAATGTCTTCTGGTTTCAAAGTCTGATAAATATCTTTGGTTTTGGAAGACTGGAAAGAATGACTGTATCACAGATTTCAAAATGTCTAGAAGAAGGCACTGGTGTTCTCAAAGTAGAATTTCATACAAAGAGAATCATTACAATTCTCTTCCAACTATGTGCTCAGGAAAGATGCTTCCCAAGATCCGCACTTCCTGGGCCACAGAAGTCTTGACGTGGGGACATCCTCCTTCGTACTTTATTTCACACTACTCCTGGAGATCGGAGAGGACGTCTAGGACTCGCCTCTCCACAGATGCTTCCTGTGCTGCAGACTGCAGTGTGTTTGTCCATGTTCAGGTACTCAACGAGTCCCAAGCCCTTGGACCTCGGAATTTAAACATATGTGAAGATAAAGTCTCGTGATATTAAATGCTAGCACGAGGCTGCTATGGTGGGCCCTAACCTGACTGGTTCTTCATAAGAAGAGAAAAAGAAAACAAAGTCTTTATCATTAAGCCACCTAGCCTCTGGGCCCTGCTCCTCTTTTTTTTTGTCAGCTACAGCAAACTAGTAAGATATGCTTTGAGATCAACTAACATGTCTTACATACTTTAGCTTTATAATTCTTTCAAACCTTCTATCAGTCTCCTTTATAAAAATTAAAATAATTTACATAGTCTTATTTAGTCTTTTCTATGTTTTTCTAAACATCTTGCATAATTTTGCTTTCCTAATGGATCATGGTTCTCTGTGTAATAAAACTTAGTTCAAAATGCACTTCCATACCTCAGATACCATTTCCTAGTTACTTCCACTGTTTTAAAAATTTGTGTCTATATCAATAGTGCATATCATGCATTCATCTTTAACAAAAGTAAATTATTTACGAAGTCTTTAAGAGAGCACTTACCTTCATATTTTATATACACAAGACTTTGTGTTTCTTAAAGGCATAAATTATATTTTATCAATGATATCATTTTATTTTTTGTAGCCCACCACAGTGATCAGGGCCTAGCTCTCTGCTTGCTCCAAAGAACAATTTTTATCTAAATGAATTTCAATTAAGGAGCTGTTCAATACCAATGTTCTAAATATGACCTCACTGTTCTTTTAAAGAAATTATTTTAAAATTAAAATAGTCAATATCAGCTGTGCAACAAATGTAAATGAGTCACCTACTGCTGTTGCTGCGGGGGGCTGGCTTGTCAGAGTTGACTTTTCATTAGTATTCTGAATCATTATTTACAAATTCTATTGCTCAATATTTAAATGGATTTACAAAATGCATTTACAACTCATTGGGCTCAGCCCAGTAAATGGATGCCCTTAACCCATCTTTTCCAGCTCCTCCTTCCCCAGAAGTCTAGCAAAAGCCAAGGGGTATTTTTACTTTGACCACCTGAGTGTTCAGTACTCGAGGCCTGCATGATTATTTAGAGCCTGAATACATTAAAAGTTAACTGTGTAATTTTCTAGCTACTTAAATTTAATAGAAATAGAACCTTATGTTACTAAATTTATCAATCCAATATCATTTATTTGTTTTGGCATGGGGGTACCAGGAATCAAGCTCAGGACCTCACCCTTGCCAGACAGGTGCTGTGCCACTGAGCTGTATCCATGACCCTCGATCCAATACCACTTAAAGCCATGATGTTGAATTGGGTATGTCCCTCAGAGATGCATTTGTTTCTGTGACAGTCTCCTTCTCCTAGATACTAGTATTAAAGACATATGGCAAATTGAAGTGAGTTAAAATTTACCTTGAAAATACTTTGAGAATTTTTTAAGTATTGGAAAAACAGAAACCCTGAGAGTCCCTACTGAATTAGATGGGAAAGCGCTGAATCCTACTGCTGCACCCTAAGTATGTATTTAGGATTAAGTACTTTTGTCTACTTGTGTTCTTAAAGTTTTTCTGTTATTTTATGCTAGGATTTAAACTCTGTTTCAGTGCACATTTGCACCGTTTAGAAATTATTATTTTTTTGACTGAGAAATCATAATTGTGTACATTGAGATAAAACGTCATACTTCGATAGATATGAACAATGCGGTATGTGTAATCAAGCTTGTTTACCCATCTATTACCTAACTTACTTATAACTTTGTACAGTGAGATATTTGAAATATACTTACTCATTTTGGAACATATAATACACTGTTGTCGACTGCAGTTGCCTTAAGGTGCAGGACATCTTGCACCTGTTGGACTGTCACACCCTTTCGCTGGCAAGTCCTCATCTTCTGACACCCTACCACGTCGCTGCCCACCACTGTTCTACTTTCTGCTTAAGATCAACGCTATCAGGCTCCATGTGTATGGCCATGCAGCAAGAACCAAAGCTGAAAAGGAACCAGTCTCTTCAACAGGTGACATTAGGAAGCCCAAGAGCCACATGTGGAGACTAAAGTTAGGTCAACCATATGTAAAAATCAGCTTGCTGTGCATTAAAGGATTTAGGAAGAGGACTGTGAGACTACCAGCAGAAAACCTAGGCCAAGCTGTGCACACTGATCCAGGCAATGATGTATTTGGATATGGCCTGAAAACATAGTCTCAAAAGCAAAAACAGACTGGAATCATACAAACTGTACAGCTTCCCCACACCTCTACCTCCACCAACAAATGCGATCAAGGAGCTGGGGGAAGACATAATACGGAATGGGAGAAAATATCCAAATGATATCAGGAACTCACTCCAACAACTCAACAGCAACTAACCTGACTTAGGCGTGGACAAAGGACTAGAACAGACTCTGCTCAGCAGAAGACAAACAAATGGGAAGCAGTACGTGAGAAAAAGCCCAACACCACAGATCATTGAGGAAATGCAAATTAAAACCTGCTGAGAAAGCCGGGTGTGGTGGCGCACGCCTGTAATCCCAGCACTCGGGAGGCTGAGGCAGGAGGATTGATGCGAGATCGAGACCAGCCTGGGCTACGAAAGTGAGCTCAAGGCCAGCCTCAACTGCATAGTGAGACCCTGTCTCCAAAAGACAAAAAACAAAAAAACCCTGCTGAGACATCACCTCACACTTGTTAGGCTGGCTTTTATAACAAGAGATGAAAGGGAGCTTCCCAAGAGGATTCAGAGGGCACGGAACTCACACTGCTGATAGCGATGCAAGCTACAGGAAGCAGCAGGGAGAGCAGTACACAGCTAGCGACTCACTGTCAATAAGATGTGTTCCTGCGCAATTCACGTACGCATATCAGATTTTTCCTGCCAAAATACTATTACCGTGCTTTCTTCTAACAGAATTTCTTATGCTGCCAGGAAGGTTCCCCCAGAGCTTGCTCTGAACACTGCGGAATTTGGTGCAGCACGGCACTGAGTGCAGCACGATGTGCATTTCCAGAGCACAGTCGAGCTGCGCCATAACACTGCTCAGCGAAGGGCTGATTGTACACACAGGGCTTCGTAACATCACACTGCAGCTAAAGAGCTGCTGTCCCTGTGACACAGCAGCAGTGGCAGGGTGACAACGCAAGGCCGCGATCCTGTGTTTGGAGATGCCGCGTGGAAGTCCACCACACTGCCACATGCAAAGCACATGGAAGCAGCACTGCCACTCTGCACAGCGCCACGTGCTTATGAAAGGCAAGGACAGCACTTTGCCCTCCTTTTTCACTCAAGTGTACACCTACTTACTCGAACAAGTTCGCCAAAAATCGGCTCGCTGTGTCATGCAGGCAGCAGCCTCGTGCGCTCTGCGTCCCGTCTCTGGCATGTCAAGCAACACATCAACAGCACCAAACATGTAGGCAAGAGCTTACGCATGAAGGCTAAACAGCGCTCCTCAGGGCTGACGAGTCAGCATTGCATGACAGCACTAGGAACACTGGCAGATTACCAGGGAGACCCTGCGCTGTGCCGAATGGCGGTCATATCCTTCTAAGGCATGCCGGCATGGCTGCTATGCGCTGCTCAGGTGATTTTTCTACCAGAATCCATAAGCTTGCAAGTAAAGAAACTCTGACCAATGAATTTACTTGTCAGAGACAGACAGACAGACAGACAGACAGACAGACAGGGAAAAGGAGCAGGGAGCGAACTAGTAATTATGCCAATATCTTAGCTTCTCTTTTATGGTACAACTACATTTTGGGCTTCATAAGTATTACAGTGAAAATTCCCAAACAAACATCTAAGACAGTTACTCTGTTAGGGAAACTAATTTCTTTTCCAGGATACAGGATAATTTACTTAAATTGAATTTTGCTATAGGGTCAACGTTGGTTACCTCTAAACTGATGAATCTTTATTGTATCATTTCATTTTTTATTAGTGATATATCAGAAATAGTCAAATATTGTAGGGCTACAGACTAAGCAATGCTCGCTGACTTGCTCTTAGATAACAGCCTCTCAGAAACTGCCAAAACTTCTAATGCCTTCTTTGCCTCTTTAATGATATGTTATTTTCAACACACTTCCTTCTAAACAGCTTTAACTTTTGGCCTTAGTGAAAAGGTAAGTCGCTTCTTGGAAAAGCAGAAAACTCCCTCCACTAGCTGTATGCCTGCTGCTCACTAATAAATCTGGCCAAAGAATCAGGGCCCTGAGACTCTTAGGGATGAAAGAGGTGAATTAGAAGGTCCCTGGCACCAGGAAAATGCCCGTGGAGTTTCTACGGGACAGCAATTTACAAACAGACTGTATGCAAATGTCTCATTTCAGAGGGAGAAGCCACACAATCTTGACCAAACTAAGGCTGAAGGATGGGACTGAGCCCCGTGCCAGAAGGCCTGCCGTTGGGCCACGAGGAACAAGACTGTGCTCTCCTGCAGATGGGAGAGGTCTCTGGGTGGCTCATTCCAGGAATGCTTGTCACCTGGTACAGTGTAGAGCTGTTAGGTGTTGACCTATATTGTTCAAGAGCAAAGTACATTCAGTGTCTTTTTAAAGCTTTTTAAAATATAAATTCTTCAATATGTAAATTAATATATACATTGTGAATTTTGATTCCAACAAATTGAAATTTACTTTAATTTGTTTATTATTTATGCATAAGCAGAATTCACGATACATTTATGTTAAATTATTATATGTGCATGTGTGATCTGCTATCTGCCTAGTTGAAAATGAAGCAAATAACAGAAATTAGGTCCTGCTGAAAGACAGCCCCAAATGTAGGTGGAGTTGGTCCTCTCTCCTTTCCTTTGCTTGACCTTATGTTCACAACCTCTTCTTAAAGCTCTCTGTGCCAAAGGGGAAAAGATGAACACTTCTCAAAGAAGAGGCCTGGAAGGGTTTGCAGTTCATTTTAACAACTCAAAATGTGAGCATCACAGTGGTATCTTCCTTACTTTCAATGGCTTGAGATTTTCTATGAGATGGTGAAAGCGCTGCTCCGGAGGTCAGCACTGCTCCCAGAGGTCAGCACAGCACAGGAGGTCAGCGCTGCTCCGGAGGTCAGCACTGCTCCCAGAGGTCAGCACAGCACAGGAGGTCAGCGCTGCTCAGGAGGTCAGCACTGCTCCCAGAGGTCAGCACAGCACAGGAGGTCAGCGCTGCTCAGGAGGTCAGCACTGCTCCCAGAGGTCAGCACAGCACAGGAGGTCAGCGCTGCTCAGGAGGTCAGCACTGTTCTGGAGGTCAGCGCTGCTCAGGAGGTCAGCGCTGCTCTGGGGGTCAGCCCTCTCACGAGGTCCAGCGCAGAGGGCAGGCCACAGCTCTGTGCAAGGAGGTGCAGCCCAGCACTCCTGTGTGAGGTAGGGCTGCCTCTGGAGCTTGCTGGCTTTGAGGGCTGAAGGAGGAAGGTGAGCAAGCTGATAACATCTGGAGACCAGAAGAGTAAAAGCAAGAATGAAACTCCGGAAGGACACTGGAACTTTCTTTTAAACTATGAAGAACAAAACATAATCCACTGAAAAAAATATGAAGAACTGTTATGTAAGAACTATGCAGGCGCTTGCATAGCACAAGCAGAGCTAGACCTGGAAGTCACAGAATGCCTATGTGATTCCCATTTAAAACTCTTGATAATGGGCTGGGGGATAGTTCAGTAGAATAAGCGCTTGCCTGGCAAGTTCGAGGGCCTGAGTTCAATCCCCACTTCTGCAAAATAGATAAATTAATAAACAAAAAAAACCCCAAATAAATAAATAAATAAATAAAGTCTTCATAAAATGGAGAGAATAAGTTTCTGTTTGGGCAGTGAATTCCCTACTCTGGGGTTATTTGGTAGAGGCCAGTGAATTCTGCAGATGCCAGGACAGGACTCAAACAGTGAGGGGCAGGAGGTGGGCGGCCCTTTCCTGTTCTGGTATTCTATGACCTTTGGAGAAAAGAAAACGTCTTTTGTCTTCAGAGATTCAGATAAAAACTGCGCTCCACTCGTAATTTAGTAATAACATTATACATCAATTTATAATTTTGAAGCCATTGTTCACCATTAGGTGGGAAATACAATTTAAATAGTTATCTTCCTATATAGGATGTATATGATTTATAAGCTCTTGATTGTCCTCCAAGACACGGGTTCCTTTGAACGATATCCTTTTCTGAACATTGGGAACCTATTGGGCTGCTGATATTTTGGACCCAGTTTGATGTCGGCATAGGTAAAAGGCCTTGGAGATAGAAAACCAAATATTCTTTACTGTGGAGAAGGAGAAGAATCTGGTCTATGGGAGAAGAGCCTTTCTGGACTGCAAGCCCACAGTCTGTGAGAAGTGAGGCCCACAGGAGCACATGGATGAAGTGGTCAGAGGCACTGATACCAAGCCTCTGCGTGTGTATTAGTCGAAGCCAGAGAGGGCCCTTGGAGCCTGGGGCTGGAGGACCATGGCCGCCAGCCCTACTGGTTTTCCCCCAAGTGTCTCTTCACACTAGGAGTCAGGCTTCAAGAGTGAAGAAAATCATAGTACTATCATAACTCAAGAGACGTTCAGTGAGAGAAAAAAATTGCATATGTATATTACACCTTTAGAAACTGACTACACCATTTGAGTTTTAATGACAGTCTCTTTAGTTTCTATTTCTATCATCACAGCCAACAGCCCTCTTCTTCTAGTATAGTTATCGCTCATGTCCAGTAACTGTTGTCACAATTTTGGGTATAGATACCACAAACCCTGGCAAATCTAGAAAGGATGATCTTTGGAGCTTTGGAAAAAACTATCCATTATTTGGGCATGTGAAGAGATCATTCTCTGATAGCTTTGAAAGGTTACAAATGACTGGGATAGCTAAAATTTTATACATAAACCACTATTACCAGGAAGGAAAGAATCATCTTTCCTGGAATATAATTACTGGCTTATGTAAGACTTCATGCTTGGCATCTTGGGCTTACTGAGTTGATGTTAGGTTTCTAATGAAAATGCAACTGTAAGCTTTCATTTATTCTAAAAAGATACAATCAACACAATTTTGTTTCACATAAACGAGGACTCACACTGCACATACTTTACAACCCACTAGTGCTAACTGATGCCAGCTAGTAATACTGGTGTACCCGAAATAATATAAGTAAAACAAAAATCACTTCACAGACTACATTGTCCATTTTCCTATTAAAAACTTCTTCTAAACTCTGACTTCTCACTATGGCATGCACACCTGCATGCACACAAACACACATAGCGTGATGGGGAAATGCTTCCCACAGTGCTTTTCAAGGGAGGCATGGGAGTCTCCTCTGACTTATTACTTTTGCAAATCAGTATTTTGCATCCTTAGAATTTCTAGCGGGGGCACATGTGCTGCCTCGGAGAAAACAGGCCTCAGAAATAGGATGTCCCCATTTCAGGGCAGGTATCCTTACTGTTTGTTTCTCACCTGCTTTCAGAAGCCATGTTCTATACATTCCCTACACAGCTCAGGTGGAGTACAGGCTACAGAATAGATACCATATGAGAGGGGGGGCAAGATAGCTCAGTGATCTGAAGCGCCTGCTTAGGCAAGCTTAGGCAAAACTGCAGACTGTGGCTCGAGCCCCAACATCCCATGCTGTGCCAGTCCCAGCCCCAGGGCAGGCTGGGCCAACTGTAACATAAATAAGTAAAGTTTAAAAAATTACACAAGGTTTTTTTTTTTTTAATTCCTTCTGCAATCTATATAGATTCTGCCCAGGTCTCAAAATCAGACATTTCAGGGCCAGCTGAAAGGAGGCCTGTTTCTTTTTTCACCACAGAGCCCCACGGGCCCAGGTTGCTAGCAAATGTTTCAGCAAGTTTTACCCAAAGCACGTGGTTTGTGCAGTTTTTAACTCTATTGCATCTTTAAAAATAGCGATTTCAGCTGAACTTAACATTTTTTTTAATGCTATTCAAGGTCAAAGGACCTTGAATGGTGAAATTACATAAAATAAGAGACGTTGCCACACATGGGCTACCAACTTAGTTCTACAAGAGCCCGAGTTACACATGGCTCTCACCCCCAGGAGATAAGATCTTATTTTCTGATACTCTAATGAGCTGTCCACAATTTAACTTTAAAAGGAAAATTTGTAATATTATCCGATAATTCAGCTCTGTATTTCTTGATAATTTAGATTTCATTCTTTGGAAAAAGACAAAGCTTATTTTCAAAATAATTTCACATTTTTGTTTTATTGGAATAGTCTGGATTTATATATTCTGGTGTAAATACTTAGACATCCAATTTGAATGTCATTTTACACTTAAAAATCTGTAACATATCTTCACATCTATTTGCGTATGTTACTGGTTTTATAAAAATATATGGATTTCTTTAAGAAATGGGAAAATAATGATACAATAGGTAGAAAAAGAACAATTACAATAATTAAACCATATATTAGTAGGGGGAAATTTCTACTAATTGCTATGGCTGAACTTCAGATTTCTTGGTAGTGAAAGCCAGGAGCACAAAAGTGATAGGCAAGGAAGACAAAACACTTCCTCCATAGCAACAGAGCCTCTCCGCCCCTGGAGGTCCTGCAGGGTCTGTGTGCCGCGTGTCCGCAGCTGTGCAGAGCACAGGCGCCCCGCAGGCAGCTCTGCCTTGGGCACAGTCTGGCCTCTCTGTGCTCCTGGATTTCTTCTCAATGTTCCACTTATTTCCTTTTTCCCCTGAGTTTTAAAGGAAGAGTATGATTTGCAGGGCGCGAGACACCCGCAGTGGCTCTCTGGCTTACTTTTGTAGGTAACCAGTACACTTGCAGAGAGTTGGCCTGCCCAGTACCTGCAGAGACAGACCTTATCTCCGCCCGAGTCAGTGCGCAGTGCGTGCCCGCGGCACCAGAGTGCTGCTGACCTGAGAGCTGCAGTGCCAAGCGCACGCTGGGGTTCAATGTGCGGTGCAGAAAGGGTAAAGGGAAAGATCTCATCATTGACTTCTATGGGCTACATGCTGAAATATTCTGAATATCAGATTAAATTATAGTACTGAAATGAACTTGATCTACTTAAAAATTTTTAGTGAGCCCACTAGAAAATTTAAAAGCATGACTTGTATTTCTTTTGACTCATTTGTCTGAACTGAAGCGCAGGGCTCTATCTTACTCTTAACACCTCTTACTTTTGACATGCATACAAGTAATTTTACTTACCACGTTTTGTAAAATTCATCTGAGTGTTGGCGTGGGCAATTGAAGCAGTCATTTTTCTGGCATAAATCACAGGCTGTGCCCCTCAAATTTGCCCTCTGGTTCTACACAAGCTACTTCCAGACTTTTGCAAATGATTTCAATAGTACACTATGTTTTATTATTATAGTGAATTTCAAATCTGTAAGCTCATTCTTGCCGTGGCCACTACTGTAGACCTGGGCTTCCTACCCACCGCACCCTCATCTCCTCTTGACTCCTTTTCTCTGTCTTTCTTTATATTACATTCACGTTCTGCCTTAGGATATCCGCCCTAGACCACACCCATAGTCTCAGCCGTACTAAAACGGATAATCCCATCAGTACTAAAACACAATCCCAGGGATCATGAATCAAATCTCAATCTAAAGAAGCCACGCCCCATGATTGCATGAGGCTTTGGGGAGACGACTGGACATAATCCATAACACCACCTCATTTATAATGCAGCAAGCATTGCTACTTCCTTCAAATACTTAACAGAAACGTAGTGTCCAAGTGCGGCAGCACAGGAAATGCTGTCTCTACCCAGGGCTGCCTATGAGACAGGAAGTGGAGCTGTCTATTGTTTTCTAAGTGGAATGAGAGCACCACCCCTGGGCACACAGGTGGTGCTGCTACCATTTACACTTCTCTCTGTAGAGCATGATCTGGGAAATGTGGTGTAGACAACGGAACTACAACAGACCAAAGCACATCCTTCTTCACTTGCTGGTTTTCAGAGACATCGGCCAAACTTGTGCTACGTGGCTCAGTCACTTATCACTCATTAGGTTCTGCTTCTTAAAGACACAGCTAGAGATGCAAGAGGTAGGGTGTGCAGTACGGAAGTGAAACATTTAAAGAGACTAACCACAGCTGCTTCAGGCTTGCTGACCTACTGCTCACTTAGAGCAACGTATCTCATTCAGTGCGCTGGGCAGCGCGGCAATGAACTTTTGGTGTCAAATTATGTCTAGTAGCATTTATTCCAGGAAATTTAAAATTTACTCTTAAAAGTGACAGCTTTCCAACATCTGAAGAGAAGAACCACCTCAGTGAATTAAAACAAGAAGTCCTGAGGTGGTTAACTGCCAACTGAGGCTCTTTGGCCAAGCGAGTGTGACAGGCAGGGAGGGAGCATCCTCAGCCATGCCCCAGGGGCATTGGGACTCCAGAGGCACCACTGAAGACAGACTGAGGGGGAAAATTCAGCAAAAGGGGGCAACATTTATACTCTCAGAAATATAAAAATTACTGGGAGAATAAACATGATCGAAATGCTCCATCCTTGTGGCTTCAAGACCTAACGGCATGCAGTGCAGGTGGTGCTGCCCATAGCAGACCCTATAAACGCACTGCTGGCTTCTCCACGAAAAACAGCAAGCTCATTCCAACTTCACACAGAACTACAAGGGCCCAGGAGGAGTGACAATAGTCCTACAGAGGGAGAACAGTGTAGACAGAGTCACCTGCCTGGCTTCAAAGCTTGTTAGAAAGCTAAGTTAATGAAGACTGGCACTGCTATACAGTCCTATAAATCAATGGACCAGAACTGAACATCCATGAAGAAAGCCACACATCCAGAGCCGGCCGAGCTTTGAATCCAAGATCAGTGGGGAGGGAATAATCTTTTTCAGAAATGGTGCTGGGACAAAAAGACAGATCGCCTACTATTAAGAAGCAGGGAAAGGACCTGAAGAAGCACTTCTCCCAGTAAGACGCACAAATGGGTGAGGAGCCCACGAAGAGATGCCTAGAACCACAGTTGTCAAGGAAGCACAAGGTAACACGATGAAACGATTTGACTTCACATCCACAGTGGAAGCAGGAGCCATCAGCAAGGTGGGGGAGATGAGCAGAAAGGGAATCTTCCTAACTGCTGGTGGGAATGTGAGCAGCACGGGCCCTTGGAAATGGTGGCAGGTCCCCCGGGGGTGGCATACCAACTGATCCCATCATCCCCTGCTTTCACTCTCAGACAAGACTCAAGGGAATGAAAACATGCACTTGTGCACAAACACTGTTCATGCTGCCTCACTCAGGCAGACAGAAGATACACTCAGGATGGCTGGCTCCCAAAACATACCATGACCACACAGAGAAGTATTACTTAGCCATGAAAATCAATGACACACCAAGATACACATAGAGAGATCTTGAAAACATTATGCTAAGCCAATCACAAAGGACTCCATCTCCTGAAATGCCTGCCTGGGGAGATTACAGAGAGGGTGAGGTGAGGAGCGCAGCAGTTGCTGAGAGGTGGAGGAGAACAGGCATGTCGGGAAGCTATAACTGAATGGAGGAATCTCATGGAGGTGATGGAGATCTTCTCAATTACACTAAAAAGTACTGGGTGGTGCCCTTCAAATGTATGAACTGTGTAGAATGTGAATTATGTCACCAAAAATTTTTTTACAAGGAATGTATCTTTCTGATTACAATGACTAATTATATTCAGTTACAGAAATTATAGTTTATTTATATGAACAAATCTAGGGAACAAGTTTGTAAGAATGCAATGATATATTTGGGCTGTAATATTATGAAGACTACATGAAGAAGTATTGGTCATATAAAAGCATGCAAATTAGTTTAAAAATCCATAAATATTGATACTAGTTTGGAAATGTAAAGTTTAATGGTAATGGTAAAATAAAATGTTTTCCTCCAGGGTAAAAATTATAAATTTCAAACACGACATCCCCAAATCATGTAGAATATTTCCATGAGGAAAAAGACAGTCCCAAATGGTTCTAGCATAAAAGCAAATGTCTGTCAGTTAAGATCAGATTCAAGGGAAGAATATTTAATCACTTTCACATTACACCCCATATTTTCCTTGAGGCAAACATTAATTTTAAGTAGCCTAAAATGTACCATTAGCTTTTAAGGAGAAATAAAATACTACGTAAACAAGCATTCTTTCAGAAAAATGACTATTAATGCTGAAGTACAGAACAAATTATCTTCAACAAATGTTGCTCCAAGATTAGTGCACAGCTATCAAAAGCCATTTCAATTGTAATTTGGGTCATTTATTAATAAGGTAAATTATTTTGTGAAATCTTTGGTTATACTCTTTCTCCCTTATGGTTCAAATCTAACAACAAAATTCTTTAATAAAATTGGTGGGCTCACCCCCGCTTTTATGTCAAGGATGCCACCTTTAATAAACTGAAATGCAGTGTTACATTACAGAGGAAGTGCTGAGCTCTGCCTGGCCGGTCTACCCGCCCGAGCTCCCTCACTGCGGCCTTCCTGCCAGAGCAGGCCTACTCCCCTGACAACCCACAGCAGTGACAGGTGATGTCAGAATGCTGACCTAAGCAAGGCTGAGTTTGCTGCCTCCCAGCCTATGCCCTTTAACTCTATCTCTCCTTAAAGACACATGCTACAGTTTCACCTTGAGGATGCTAAGGTTTGGATTTTAAAGGCCTCCCAAAGGCCCATGCTCAGGGGTGTCATCAGGCTGAGGTGCTCAGGAGGGAGGCACAGCAGGAGGGTCCCTGAGGGAGGAAGCCAGAATGTTGGCAGGCCTGTTAGTCTCCAGCCTCTCTCCCTTTCTTCCCTGTTTCTCTGCTTCTCAGCCACTGTTCAGTAGACAGTGTCCTCTTCCAGTGCACATATCCACCACGATGCATTGTGCCTCACAGGCCCTGAGCCACAGAGTCAAGAGGCCCAGGACTGCGACCTCTGAAGTCGAAGTCGCTTAGCGACCAAGCTAAAAAAACTTTTCTGCCTACTAATTTGTTTGTGCAAGGTGTTTTCTCACAATGGTAGGAAGCTGACAAACACAAATATATTTAGGAGCTTTCTAAAATATTCTAAGTAATACTGATCCCAAGACATGCTTCGCAGACACAGGGTTATTTGATTACAGTGACTTGGGGAAAAGCTTTCTATCTATCTCTTGGAGAACTGCAAGTACATAAGCATAGCAGAGACTTTATGAAGTTCTGTAGTTATAAAAGACACAGATGAGAATCTCATACTTATTTGATGATGAACTACTTTCTGCTGAGCTCTGGGAGAGTTCACAGACCTGGGGCCTCAGGAGTGCACGGCGGCCTTCCTGCTCCAGGGAAGGGGGCAGGGCCAATGCCTGGCATGGGCAATGTGAAGGCAGGAGGTGAGCTGGGCTCCTGTTCAGGAGCTTTAGTATGAGGTCAGCTCCGAGGCAGGACCTCTGGGCAAGGGCACAAAGAAGAAAATGCTCACCGCACGGTGGCCAGGAAGCAGCACAGGGGAAGAGCTTCTGGGAAAGGCTCAGGCCCACCTGGTGTCCCTCTGGCCAGGCCCTCGTGACCGCCAGCACACAGCCAGGAGTGTGCTCTGCTAATCCAGGCGTCTCTCGAGTTGGACAAGCAGAAAATTGGAGTTAATTGTCCCAGCGAGAGACAGTTCAGGAAACACTGACTGAAGTGAAAGTTTTCTATTTTCATGATGTTTTATTGTCCACTTTTACTCACTTGTACATTTAATTGGGAGGAGAGAGAATACCACAGGCATCAAAGCCCTCAATAAACCTTGGCTCTCGTTAGTGTTCTTGTTCTTGCCACTGTGTCATTATATTTAAAACATTTCCTTGGGATGCCTTTGAAAATATTGATAGCTAGAAATAGATCGCAGTTTGGCAGAGACTCAAGGTCGCACCGACACAACAAGCAGCGCAGCGGCCTCACAAAGCAACGAAGCGTAGGCTCATTTATTCTTCAAAGGACTGCGGAGGAACTGATAGGAATGAAAACTTCATTTTGCTTTCTTATTTGGCAACATAACACAAAATACAAGCAGGAGGCTGATAAGAAAAATATTGTTTGTTTTCTTTTTTAAAAAGCGGTGGCTTTTTGTATCCGTTCTCTGGAGTAATAGAGAATGAATGCAATGCCACTTCTGAACACAACCCGGATTGCTATTCCAGTGACTCTGTGACAGGTCTGAGCAGATGCGCTCCTGGAAGTAGAAAATCATTATTTTTGGAAGATCTTGTGGTAGGTTTAGAAAAATACAAAGGGAATTTGTACAATCAATGAGAAAAAGTATAAAAAGTAATCAGAATTCAATAAGATGCCCACATACAAGGTTTAAAACAATTTCTTAAGTACCAAAAGTAGGAATTCTAATCAGAAAATTTGATACTTCTAATAGGAATATAAGTTACAGAATAGATAAATATAAAATTACAAATTATGTCTAGAACATGTATTCAAATTGCAGAATGCTGCTAAAGGATATGAGAGAAGTTTTGAATCCATGGAGAATCTCGCCATGTTCTCAGCAGCAAGAACCAGTACACAGAGATGACAATTAGCTCTAAATTGATATGAATTTTATTACATTGTGAGCCAAATTTTGGCGTTGAGTAAAGGGGCGTTGCTCTCCCACCAGTTCGCAAAATGAGAACTAGGCTAATGATTAAGATGTTGTGGTACTGTTTTTACTCTCAATGCTGGATGTCACACAACTGAAAACTCAGAAACTGCAAAGGTAAGTGCAGTTGAATATGGCAAACATGGAATTCTAGATCCACAGAGTCTAAGGTGGCGAGTGAATGATCAAGGCACAACTACACGGAAAAATTTGGATCCCTGCTTTTTACAATCTTTAAAAGAAATTCCGGGTTTCTCTAAAATATAAATTCTCTGAAAAGAAAATGTAGTGATATTTTTGTGGTACTGAAGAGGAAAGATTTACATATGATATAAAACCAGGAAAGCAAACGATAGAATTTCAAAAGGAAAAGTTGAGAAAAATGGTTAATTAACCAATAAGCACAGGGAAGCATTCTTAACCTTGTCTATCATCAAAGAATGCACTAAGTGGTTGCTCTGTACAGAATAAAATGAAAATGAAAGAGTCAGGTTAGTTCCGAAAAAGCTACTAGCTATAGGGTATGAAGTATACACATTTGCAAACCTGATGTGGGAATAGCTACTACATGGAATATAAATATTTAAAGAGAAACATTCTCAGTAAGTACAAAGGCAACACACTAGCAGATTATTAAGCAATAAGCTAACTTCTATATTTGCTTCATTATTAGCACTACTATGAGACCTTCAGGAAGTCACTTAACATTTTGATTCAGTTTCATAGACACAAAATAACACCTGTTATTCCACTGAGAAAAGGAAATGAAGTATTAAAAGTGTAGTTCTGCCCTTTACATGCAGATGAAATGCATGATATTAATCATAGCTAAAGCAAATTATATTTAAACATTTATATATTAGCAAATGAGTCTAAGTATGAAAGCACACACGTCTACCTGCCTTTGGTATTTCAATACAAATTCATCTGTTAAGCTTATCATTTTCTTACATATGGAAAATAACCATACTATAAATATGTAGTAAATATAAAGGCTGCCAATAATAAAATGGGGCAGTAATAAAACAATGTGCTTCTTTTTTTTTTTGTGGAAATGGGGTTCAAACTCATGACCTTGCACTTGCCAGGCAGGCACTTGTGCCATGGAGTGATCTCCCCAGCCCCATGATGTGCTGTTTTTGTCCTTCAGATACAAGTTCAAAAGTACACGCAACTTCTGTAGATTATAGAAATACTGAGAAGGCCCAGTGGAAATAATGTGGCTGATACTGAATTATTTTTTCAGAAAGAAAACAAAACTGTACAATGTTTTTATAGATTTTCTTTTGGCTTACTTTGCTTCTCCACAGCTGGGAGATTCCACTGAAGTGAAGCCAGTACCAAAGTAGGCTGGGGATACAGCCGGGTGGTGGCTTCGAGTCGTGGTAGGGGGTAGCTACGATTACAAGACCATCAGGGTGCCAGGTGGTCCTGATTTGGTGTCTTATTAAAAGCAGAAGAGAAATGCGTTCAAGGCGCTTAATCCAGAAGACAGGAAAGGCAGCCCCAAGTGGTGCTCAAGTAGTTACATAACATGCATGTAGTTACCTGGAATGGCTTCTTTCTCATTGTTCACTACACTTACAATTTTGTTTTGAAAAATATAGGTATTTTAGTTTGTGTAAAATAACTTCATTCTCCTTATGTTGGGACAATACTTCCAATCCAACACAAGTTTGTTTTGAGATTATCAGATCTTAAATATCTATCTATCTATCTATCTATGTATCTATCTATCTATCTATCTTTTTATGTGTTTGGCACAGGGTCTCACTATGCAGCTTGGACTCACAGTGATCCTCCTGGTTTGATCCTCCCTAGCAACAGGATTACTGGGCAGCCTGCTCATTGCGCCTGGGGGCAGGGCCGGCACAGCACGTGGTGCTGGGGACCGAATGTGGATCCTTGCCCTCGCCTCAGGAGGTACTTAATCTGCTGTATCTTTGTATATTTTAAAATAGCTAATATAACATACTAAGGTGGAACTTTATCAAACTGGAGTTTCTAGTAAGAAAAATGGAAACTGATAGGCCCCGTGAAGAGAATCTCAGTCTCACAGATAATGAGAAACCAACTGTTGGTCATCCATCTTCCTTTTGACACTGACAGCTCTGTTCCCAGGATAAGATGGCGGCCAGCAGTGGAGAAGGACGAAAGAGAGCCAGGACAAGATCCTTCAGTTGCCCACAGGACCGGGAAGGGCACCCTGGAGGTAGATGGTCACGGCTCCTTTGGCTTTGCCTCCCTATTTCCTTTGAAAAGGATGACTTGGCTAATAGCTTACTGTTTCAGTAACTCAGATGTGGGCACAGCGCCCTGGCACCTTGTAGAGCCCACCGGTGTCTCCCCTCCGTTCTTTGCAGCCCCCCTCGTACTTCTGCATGACAGGCTGCCTCGCCATCAGCTGCCTGAGCAGACTGTTTCCTCACTTCAACATGCGCTTCTCTATGAGCCCTTCTGCCATTTTCATTTCCTAAGCAATCATGAGGCTTCAGGTAAAAAGGAATAAATACCTCACATACCTAGGGAAACACCAACACAAAACCACCTTCAGGAGTAAAAGCTGCGGAACTCACAGCCTCCCGTTAGGAACTTCATGCCCAAGTGAAGCACACTCGAGTCCACTTCCCGGGGCTTTAATCCGCCATGTTTGCTGAGGCTGGGGTGCGGCCTGTGGCCCCTCCTGACAGGACAGGAAGCAAACAGTGCAGGTCCTAACAGTGCAGTTTCCATCAGAAGCTCACTGAGCTTTGGAAATACTGTAGAAAGGTGAGCCAGACTGGGTGAGTACCCTCCACGGTATGCTTTTTATCACTGGTCCTTTGGGTCACATCGAGCTTTGTAATTTGGACTCATTATTACCGGTGCATTTGTTAAAGGCCTCTCTGAGCAGAACACTAGCAGCATATGAGGAGCACTCCAGTCAGCAAATACCATGCTGTTTGCAACAGAGTGACAACTTTATAAATATTTACTGAATAATAGAATGTTGTATGAATACATTATAATGTAATGAATAACAAGGTGTCAGTTTAAAACAAAAAAGAACATGTCTGGGAATAAAACGTTAGAAGGGGATCTGCCAAATAGCTCAGAGGATTAAAGCACCTACAAGCAGGCACAGGGCTGGGGGCTTAATCCCTGGGCCCGCTATGGGGGCCCTGCCGCCATGGCACTGAGACGGCAGCTGAGACTGGGTGTGATGGTACACGCCTGTAATCCCAGCTCTTGGGAGGCTGTACACAGGCAGTCACTACAAGTCTGATCTAGTAGTGAGACCCTGAACACCTTGTCAGCCCTTCCCTAAAAAAATACAAATGAATAAATAAAAGGTTAGAAGTATCTGTCCATGAATAGCAGCATCAGATCCATTTTGTGTTAGTGTTTCGTCACCTCACAAAGTCTGTAATGACAAAAGCTCTCAAAGCCTTTGGGGACGTTGGGCCAGCAGTCGTGCCTTTGCCCTACACTGGAAGAATAAGCCATAATTACTTCTGGTATCACTCCTCATAGGTACACTACTTATTCATAGTTTTGTGAGTTTTGTACCAAATAGCTGTAATGGTCTCCTGGAAGCTTTCCTAGCAGGTAGCAGAAGAAGGACTCAATTGAATAAAAGCATCTCGCAGCTCCCTGACCTTATTCTATGTGTATGAGGATTTCAGCTAAAGGGGCTTTACCATAAAATTGTGCATCTGGTTTTAGCCTACTGCTGAAAAACCTTTAAGCATTTAACTATAATGAAAGTAAAAGACCTCCTTGTGTGTATTTCTCAGCTCAGAATTAAGCTCTGATGGCACAGTTATTTACAGTCAGCAGGCCTTCATTGACTACCGCCATGGGCACATCCCCCCCGCTATTTACACCTGACAATTACGTCTAATTAAGTTAAATTAAGTCTGTAGTAAAAGTCCTCTTCTGAGTAAGTTTTATTTTCCAGATTTTTTTTCTCTCTAATGGAATGAAAGAGATAATTTTAAAAAGTCCTGTTCCAATCACGGGGCCACACAAGTATACCAGCTCCACTGCGACATGCCCTACTAACACCTGATATGTCAAGTGAGATGGCGGTACATGAGATGGCGATACTTCAAGTTGGAAACGCTGCACAAATTCATGCTACTGATAACCATATTTAAATAACTGATAAATATAGTCTTAAGTCTATATTAGAAAAAAAAGCTTAAATCCGAATAACTGGGTTTGTTCTTTAGTTAAAAAGTATAACATATAAAAATAACTTCATGAATACAATTTTTATTTCAATCTGCATTTCCTTCCAGAAAACATGTATAGATGTGTAAATAAAAAGTAAAAACATCTACAGTAGTTTTGAACCTCCACTTTTCTATCCCCACTACCACGATCTATGGTAGGCAGAGGTCCTTCTACAAATGTGCACACACTGTCCCATGGACTCTACAAATATTATGTTTGGTAATAGTAAAAGGCCTTTTCAAATGTAACTGAGGTAATCAGTTAGCGAGGCTAACTTCAGTGATCAAAATGCCCACCAACGTGTGGCAAATGAAATACCGTAAGAATTCATTGGCACGTGAACAATCGATTACATCTGTGGTCATTATATTTGGGAAAGGAAAATACAATAGATGGTGCCACAGGAGTCAAATGCAAGATAATTAGCATTTATAGATGTAACGGATAGTGCCTCGAGTCCAATTTATTCTTTGTATAAATGATGACAATGATATAACATTGTAATGTGAGATGATAAATGAGATATATTTCACATGGATTTATATGGTTGTTCACAGATTTTAAACTCTATTTCAGTGTACCAGCTTAACACCTTGAGGAACAAAGTTTTAAGTTACCTTATCTATAGAAAGATTAACTGGTATGCTATTTATTTGTTTGCTCATGCCTTCTTTCCTTTAAACAAATGTAGAGCAATTAGTAAAATATTCACTATTATGTTAACTATCAGAGGTATGAAAATGCATGATATATCATTCTTCTCAAGGAATTTATAGTGCAATGGAATTGAGGTGAATGCAAAGTTACAATGTTACTAAGATACATACTATTCTTAGTCTGAAAAACATTCATTTTCCTATAGTTAGATTTTTTTCTCAATTCAGAAACAACGAAGTTATCTTGCTACAACAAAATGGACAAAAAGACTCTCTGATAGTCATTTCCCCAAAGAAAATATACAGGTGGCCAATCAGATTATAAAAATATGCCTGCTATCACTCATCATTTGGGAATACAAATCAAAACCATCATGAGCTGTAACACTCACACGTGTTAGGGTGGATACTGTAAAATAAGCGACACCCAAACACAAGCCAGTGCTACCAAGGGTGTGGAGAAGCTGGACTATTTCTGTACTGCCAGGAGGAATGTACGCTTGTGCAACTGTTAAGCAAACAGTATGGGAATGCCTCAAACACTAAAACAATAGAATTACTACCTGACCTAGAAATTCCACTTCTGGGTAGATCCTCAAAGACCTGAAAGCAAGATCAGGAAGAGAGATCTGTACATACATTTTCATGGAGCAGAATCACAGTTCCTAAAGGTGACAACCCAAGTGTCTGTTGGCAGATGAACAGATAAACAAAATACAGTGTACACATCAGTGTAAAATTAGGGAGCTTCAGAAAGGCAGTGAATTCTTACAACCTGGGTAACATATTTAAGAGGTATATTCATAAGGAAAGAAAGTAGACCAGTGAGTGCCAAACTGCTCATTTTAGGTGCATGCAGAATGTAAGAGTTGTGGGATTTTGAAGCTCCCACCCAGATTTCAGAAGAAATCCTGGGAGGCCAAGCAGTGTGCCCCAAAAGGGCAGTGTGTGAAGTTGTAATTATGAAGCCAAAGCTGCCATGGGAATCCCAACAATTTGGCAAAACCAGGAACTAAAAGTACGGCACAGAGCTAGCTCGAGAGAGAAGCCATGGGAGCTACAACCATGGGGATGGAGCTACCCGAGCCCTTCGGAGATCACAGTTTGCCACAGAGCACCTCAGGCACTGCACGCGGAACTACAGGTCTTCCTGGTGGATTGTGGACTTGCCCCATGCACTGGCACTGCCTAAACTAGACTGATATTTGATCAAAAAATAAACTTCTGTGTAAGTTTTCAGGATTTGCACATGTCATAGACGGCATTAGCATGAGCACTAAATAAACTTGAGAGTCTGCTTCCACATCAGCTTTCTCATACTTATTTGGAAAAGAAAATTCAAAGACACAACATGGGCCATATGAGACATGAGCTGGGGTAAGTTCCCTGTTGACAGTGGCAGATTACACACATATTTCACTAATTTTCTTGAAACAATTTCTTGATGTAACCATTCAGCAAATAGACAAATCAATAACTTTATTGAATTCTATGCCATCACAGTCTAGATGTCAAAACCATGCATTTTAAGCACTATGCTAGTGTAGAAGTGTTACAGATGAGAAGCACAGGCTGGGGAAGGGGCGCAGTTCACAGCAGGTGGCCCCCACTGCAGCTCTGGCTGTGCAGCTCCCATCAGTGGAACCTGCCCCAAGAGCTCTGGCTTCCAAGCAAACAGAACCATTATTACACTCCAGCCACTTGAGGTTGCAGTCCTATTTTAAAATTACAAACCAAAATCCCAGACTTATCTTTACCTATACCATCAGTAAAATAGCCACTAGTTCCTTGCCCCTGTTTAAATAGGAACTAAGTTACTAAGGAATGCTAAAACAATCAAAGTCCAGGTCCTTAGTTGTGCTGGCCACATTCTGAGCACCCTCTGGCAGGAGGTGCCATGTTCTCGTGGCGGGCAGTGCTCCCATGGAGGCTGAGGGAAGTTGGGGCCATAGGGCTTGGATCCCGGCACTCACACTTGACAACGCTGAACGGACCTGGAGTTCGTCCCCTCTCCCGGCTTTGGTCTCCTTAGCTGTAAAATGAGCTTTTTATAACTAATTCCTGCTTCTTGGCATTGTTGAGAGGTTTGCAGGCCAATCACTGCACTGACGAGTCAGTGCATGAGCAGGAGCCACACTGCCTCCACGTGCTCTCCACATCCGTGCGTGCTTATCTTTGCCTCCACCCGATGGCTCCAAGTTAATTTGCTCTCATAAAGTCATTGCTCACCATGTCAAGGGTAGTCAACGTTTTCCAAATCCTGCATCTTGTCAAGTCCACTTGTAGATTTACCGTTTTCATCCTACTTGACCGGCCAGAAGCCCTTGACACAGTGGATCACGTTGACCCAGAGATTCCCTATCTAGATATGGTCCAGTGACCCAGCACATCCATGTTCATAGCATCACAGTCATCATAGCTCAATCTTGGAACTCACCTACATGCCCACCAAGAGAGGAATGGGTATGCGACGTTTACACACAACTGAGTGCTACCCTGCCATGAAGAAAGACAAACATGTGGCACAGGCGTGCACAGCCAAATGGATGAGCTCAAGACCATAGCGTTGAGTGAAACAAGTGTGACACACAAGGCTACATGTCGCATGGTTTCCCTTATATGAGATCTCTCTCTCTCCTTCCCTCCCTTCGTCCCTCTCCCCTCTCTCCTTCTCTCTGTCCTCTCTCTCATCTCTCTATACTACTACGTAAGAGCCCATTTTGATAATTTCCTGTTCTTCAGAAGGCAGTTAAGTAGATGTATACAACCTTGATATCCATAGCAACATAAGGATGACCATCTTTTTAAAGTTATAAGTATTATATTCAATAAATTATCTTTTACTTAATGCATCACTATCCTTTAACTTAACAGGATGCAGATCACCTCAGAGACAAAAACAAACAAGAGACTACTAACTGAATCTTTGGAAATGCAAACATACTAGCTGAAAACGTACATGGTATTCTTCTTGGTTCTAGGTAAATTAAATTACTCAATATGTCATATTTATTTGTTTTTCATGTATTATGTACAGGGCCCTGCTATGTAGCCCAGACTTGCAGTGATCCTCTTGTTTAACCCTCTCAGGGCTGCGATTACAAGTGTGTGCCACCATTCCTGCTTAGGGGGGCAACTCAGCACACTTGGGGGTGGGACCAGTGTGGCATGTGGTACCAGGGATCAAATCTAGACCCCTGTGCTTGCCTAAGCACAGGCTTAGTCTGCTGAGCTATCTTGTTGGCCCTAAATCATTTAATATCTAAATACCAAACATAATCTAATCTCTTTGATCAGATTATCCAATGGTTGCAATTTGAAGATTTCAGTTTTAAATATTGTTGGTGCTTGTGATTACATTTTTATAAGCAAATAAAACATAAAAACCTCACTTGAAACATGTACACATCAATACAGAATTAAGAAATTCTCTGAAAGATTGTAGTCCATAATGATACGAAATCTTTGTTGGCTACTTTATAGTCAAAAGCCCTGGAATTAGACATAATTTCAATTCTGTCATCACTTGGTCAAAGCTACTCAGTCAGAAGGTAGCAATAAACACAAATTTTAAAAAAGATTAAAATTTATTCACAATGCCACTGAATATTAATGAATACCATGACCAAAGAAGCCTGACCTTTTGCTTTGCAATCTATAGGAGGAGGCTATATAACAAGGAACAAGATTATATGTTTTATTTATATATTTGGTACAGGGTCTCACTACACAGATCAGACTCGTAGTGATCCTCCTGTTTTCAGCCTCCCAAGCACTAGTATTACAGGCACGTGCCACCACGCCAAGTCTCAATAGCTGCCTTAGCTCCCTGGGGAATCAAACCCTGGCTGCTGTGCTCTGCCTACGCAGGCACTTTAGTCCACTGAGCTATCTGGCCAGCCCAAGACTATATTTCTTAAATCTGCCATCACAGTATTTTCAAGATGAAAACCTGCAACTTCTCACAGACAAGCAAATCAGCATGGTTACAGAGCTCAGTGTGCCATCAACTTCATAATAAACATACTACCAACGGAAGGTTGGACAGATATTTAGGTCCTAACTGTGGAGACAGCAGACTCGACATGGGGAAATCATGCATTTTTCTCTGAGTGTCTTCTCATGGACAGCATTTGTCCTTCCTTCGGCTTGCGTTCTGCTGGCTGGGCGTCTCTCTGCCCACCCAGTTCAGATGTCCAGCCTACACAGCGTCCTGCCTTGGAGTCCTGCTGGTACCTACGCTGTTCTTCTTGGCTGCCGCCTTCAGCAGCATTTGCAGGTGCAGGTGTCCTCTCAGCCTCCTCGTTCTAGCTTCACCAATGACGCAGTACAATCTGTTTCCTACTAGATTATAGTCTCTCATGCCCTTTTGTGCTCAATGAGTCTGGTACGTGGTAAGTTTTCAATATTTACCAAAAATCTCAATAAGTAGAACTAATGATGTAGTTTAACACCATATATTCTCTAACTTGTGGCCTTTTTTAATTTTATAACTTTAAAATATTTAACTTACACATACAAACATGACAATCAGAAATATTAATGGAGAATTTGTGATGTTTTATTACAGATACACACTGTATAATGTTTGAGTCCAGTCAGACTATCAACCTCCTTAAACATTTATTCTTTTCTTTTCATATTTTTAAAAACTTATTTATTTGGTACAGGAGCTCCCTATGCAGCTTAGACTTGTAGTGATCTTCCTGTCTCCGCCTCCCCTCCTCTGGGCTTACAGGCTTGTGACACCACACTCGGTTTCAGTGGCAGGCAGATTCTGGGCTGACACGCATGTGGTAACAGGGATTGAACGTGGGTCCTTGTGCTTGCCAGGCAGGTGCTTAGATCGTCAAGCTATCTCCAACCCACATTTAGTTTTTCTTTGTGATGAAAACTTCTCAACTCTTTACAGCGCTGTGCAGCAGTTGGTAGGTACCAGCTAGGGCCGCCTGAGCTACCTGCAGCCACCTGCCGCTACACACACAGAAACCCTGCGCCCCACTGTGCCGCAGCCCTCTGCCAGCTCCCCGGTCCCATCGCCCTTCTGACTTGCAGCCTAATGTCCGTTTTAGATTCCTAGTTTTAAAAAATTCAGAGATTATTTTAGAGCAGCTTTAATTATATGGATATTTTCAAGTTTTAAAGAAAAAGCAGTAAAGTTTTACCTATTGAACAAGTACATCTAATGTCTGACAGATTAGTACAACATAGTTAATTATGCATAAATATTAAAAATTATTAAAATTAAAAATTATTATATTAAATATTAAATATTAAAAATATTATAAATATTAAAATTATTTAATATGATCTGTATGTCCACTGTCCATGTACAAATTTTTTATTTCTATATCACAAAGAGAAAACATTTTGAAACACCAAATAAAAAATTATTATAGCAAAACTCATAATACAGTAAATTAAAACCAGAGTAACCATCCAACGATGACTTCAACATGATAGTGTTATATAAGGCCTATTTTCCAGAATCACCGCTAATAGAAAAACCAAGATTAGTCGGGTCCCAGAAGGAGGCATCTGCGAAGTGCTGTCTGCTTAGCTCTATGTCATGACTTCTTTGTTCAAGAACCCTAGCACTCAAACACAAATTATATTTAATCCAATTGTATGTAATTTATTTCACTATAAAACACCATATTACACGCTTGTGTTAACTATTAGATATGCTATTATTTGCGCGATACTAGGGACTTAATGCTTAATTATCAACACTCATTTGAAAACAAACATGGCTTTGACTCACAAATTTCTTAATTGCTAACAGTGGCTTTTCTGAGCACTGTGTATAATTTGTTCTGCAGATGTGGCTTCGAAGCTGCATTTTAAAACAGCAAAGCTCTGCACGCCGCGCCCACAGAAACTCCTGCACGCCCTAGAAGGGTCTCCACCCAGAGGAATAAGACCCACTGAAGCCCGGATGCAGGGTGGACGGTGAGCTTGTCCCGCCAGGGCCCAGCTGGGTCCTCTTCCCCGACGCCGAGACTCTGACTGTGGGAGCTAAAGAAGCAAAGCGCGCGTGTCGAAGCCGCGACCAGGCCACGCAGGGCGCCGCAGTGACCCCCCTCCCCCCCCCCGGGCAGCAAGACGGCACCCCGGGCCGCGGCAGGTCCACTCGGCCGCAGGCTCCCAGCCACTGCAAAAGAGGTCACGTCACGGTTACACTCGCAGGGCGCGGCTCCTGGGACGCCGCACGTCAGCACCGCAGCAAGGAAAGGCGCGGGAGGGAGGCTGTGCGCCGCGCCCGAGCCGACGCGCGGTCAGAGCAACGCAAGGAAGAGCTCCTACCGGTCCGGCCGAGCTGCGAGGCGCTGCGACTCCTCCGCGAGAGGCCCACGATCGCCACCACCTTGGCGCCGAGGCTGGAGCGCCGCTTCCTGCCGCCCGCTCCCGGGGCGCCCGCCGCCGTGTCCGACTGGCTGCCGTCGGTCCTATCCAGCGAGCACAGGTCGCCGCTGACGCTGGAGCTCCGGGTGCCGCTCTTCCCTGGCTCGCCCATTTGTCTGCTTTGCATTTTGGACGTAAAGACACTGTCAGGCGATGCAGCGTTAAAAGCGAGGCCAAGAGTAGAAAAGGGAAAGACAGAAAAGCCATTTTAGATGACACATCTGGAGCACGACGAAGGCTATCATCTACGCAACGTAGCTCTAAGCTCAACACTTTTCAAGAAACACTGCTCGGCAGTGCTTTCGTAGTGTAGGGCAAACTTAACGCAGCCCTGGGGACCAGTCAGCTGCCAGAGAAGGCTCTGGCTCAGGCGCGGGGGAAGGGCCGCGGGGACGGGGCGCAGGTCTCGGCATGGGGAGGGAGAAAGGCCTTCAAAGCTGTCCTCCAAGGCAGGTCGCCGTGCTGCTGTGGCCTTGGCGAAAAAGGAGACACACGGGGAGTTGGCGCACAGTCGTCCACGGTCAAGGCATTCCACTACCCGGGCCCTTTAAGAGTTTTCTCATTGGATGAGAAACCTAATACAGGTCACCTATTGCTGGCTAACTTCTCCAGCAGGCCTAGGCCCTAGTATTTCCATTACCTTTGAATGAAAATAATTTATCCCATTTTACTTACTTTCTGATATTCATCAATTGAGGTTCAAGCTTAAATTAAATTACTGACAAGTCTCTTTTCTAAAAAGAATAAAAACAAACATTTCCTCTTGTGCTTGTGTTCATTTGAAAAAAAATCATTATCAGTTTTCAAGACTGTAGTCAGAAGGCAGCTCAGGATCCCTCAGCGCTGAGCTGGTCAGTGATCTGGCTGCAAGACTCACACTGCAGAGGGCAGAGACCAAAGGAGGGTTCTGGGGTGCCTCGTGGCTGGGGGTGCTCTGGGAGGTTAGGGTGCCACAAAGAATCTGGAAGCCGAAATGAACTGTGTAGCTGGGCCCTGGGGTGAGCCTTGCAGGAAGCGGCCTGCTTGGCAGGGGTGGGAAAGCTTGTTCAGAGATTATCAATTTCTGGCTCAGTCATTATTGGTTCTGCTAGTGAGTGCTGAAAGAAATAAAACCCAAATAAGCAGAACTACATAGGGCTGACATATTCAGATGAGCTTTCACTTCTAATTCACTATCTCGGTCTTCCAGGAAAGTACTTTAAATGTTCAGACTGAGACTCGGTCTATGTGCATAGTCCCCAAGTCTCTTGACAGGGGAGAGACTCAGAGTGTGTGTGTGTGTGTGTGTGTTTCAGTACTCAGTTGGGCCCACGAGGCTATACCCAGCCCATTCTACAGGGAGATGGAGTCTGGCTGTATTGCCAAAGTGCCCAAGCTGAGCTCAAACCTGAGATCAGCCTGCCTCCACCTCCCACAGGGCCAGGACAAGCGGTGTGCCCACCATGCCTGGCTCCCACAGTGAAACTTTAAAAATACAGTGACGTGCACTATTTTATCTTCCACATCAGCTTCGTGAAGAGATGAGGCTATACAAAGAGAGAGGCAGAGCTTCTCCGGTGCCCTGCTCTGACAGTTTCCAAGCTTGTTTGATGCTGCTCTTCTTTCCTCAGCAGTGCAGCAGAGTAAACAGAATTGTGGAGGCAAACACAGTGCATGCTTCCTGCTTGCTACTTTCTGTAGAAATTCTTTGTTCCACTCCAAGCCCACTCCGAACCTTTAAGAAAGGTTCTTAAACTTTAAAATAAGATTTTCTTTTCCTCATTTACAAATGTGTCTAAAGTAAAAAGTCAGTAAGTGGAAATTACATTTCTTAAAGAATATGGACAATTGAGACAAAAAGATAGTCACTACAGTTAAAAAACTTGTTATATTAGAATATCCAGGCTGAGGGCCAGCGAGGTAGCTCACTAGACTAAGTGCCTGCTAAGGCAAGTATCTCTGGGCACACTGAGCAGGCCACCGAGTCCCACTGTGGCGGCACACGTCTGTAATCACAGTGCTGGGGAGGCTGGAGATAGGAGGATGACTACAAGTCCAAGCTGTGTAGTGAAACCCCGCACCAAACATTTTTAAAATGTCCAGGTTGGTCAACACAACGGGAAAGACACGGTGGTGAGCAGACGGCACTGGGGCAGGAGTCTGAGTTCAATCTTTGGCTTCTCTAACTGACTGTGCAGTCTTGGGAGAATGATTTCACCGTCTGGAACCTGAATTCCCATCTGTTAAGTGAGAAACCATAAGCAATGAGAATGCGATGATAAGAAATGACATGCAGGACTGGAAAGTCCCAAGGGAGGCAGTTTCCAAGGATGGTCCAAGAAGGTGCCATTGAAGACAGGGCAGTTGGTGACTCCTGAGTGACATAACCTGTGACGTGGGTGGAGGGCATTGCAAATGTACAGACAGCTACAGCAAATACCTCGGGGCAGACATAAGCATGGCTGCTAAGGAACATTTGTAAAACCAACTTGGTGTGGACAAGATTAAACCAAGTCTTTGTACTGAGCTACGGTCCAAGCGGCCACCATCTTTATTTGTGCTTTGAGGCAAGGTCTTGCTACATTGCCCAGGCAAGACTTGGACTTGCAATCCACCTTCCTCAGCCTCTCAAAGTGCTGGGATTACAAAAGTGTGCCACTGTGTCTGGATGACAAACCATCTTACATAATGAACTCACAGAGTTTGATTCCTGATACCCACCCCCAAAAGTCTTAATTTTGTTTTAAAAACTTCCTAAATCTACTTCTGTATTATTCCCTTGTTATATCTTGAACTTGTAAGTTTTCCATCAAATTACTGAGTGACAGAGAGGGGATAAAGCCTGGATGAGTTAGAATACAATTATGTCCCATAGTACTTACTCTTCTTGAAGTGTCTATTTAGATGATACATTATAGACCTCTTGAGACTTGGAGGCCATGGACTGTAGGGACTGATGTACAAGAGGCCTGGGGTCCAGTCCAGTATTTTATCTCTAATATAACATCCAACAGCATTTTATAGAGACCATAGCTAGCATCCTTAAAGTGATAAATTCATGAAAGCTACATTTTTTTAAGGCTAGGAAACATTCTTTGATTAATATTCAAAACTTCTCTGTATATATTAGCCTATTCAAATACTATGTGAGTGTTCTGAATTGATTACAGATTCATACATATGATACACAACATTCTGTCCTCTAAGTTGGACTACGGATTTGATTTGAATTTTGGAATATTGCTTGGAAATATTTAACTGTAATTAATAATTAATTTTTAAATATTGTTTAATGATATTTTTTGTTTTATGATTCATATTATATCTTTGACTTACAATCTACCTATAAGACATGGTATGATGTTTTCTCCTAGTATTAGAAACTTTAAAAAGACAAGATATATTTAAGTATACACAAGAGTGTTAAGATAGATACACAGCTACTTTGCCTTAGTTCATGGAGAAAAAAAGTTTGTGCTAATATTGTTTAGACAAGATATCAGGTCTGCATCTTGTCCTCTACAATGAGGACAAGACAGATAGAATAACTACTATGAAGACAACAATATACATTATATTAATTATTGTAACCATTCTACTAACTTGTTTTGAAACTGTTTCATTGCTATTTTATCTTTTCTCATTAAAATGAATAAAAAAATAAAAATAAAAACATCACATTCTTAAGACCAAGGATTTAGCTCAATGGCACAGCACCTGCCTGGCAAGTGTGAGGTCCTAAGTTTGATTCCTGATACCCACTCCCAAAAATCTTAATTCTGTTGAAAGAAGTTCTTATGTCTACTTCGGTATTATTCCCTTGTTATATCTTGAACTTGTAAGTTTTCCATCGAATTATTGAGTGACAGACCCTCCCGCCACTACTCATTTGAAGCAAGTTATTTTAATGAAAAGTCTTCAACTTCCTACGCTTTCTACTGCAAGAGCGCCTTTCTCCGTTCATGGCGCAGCACCAGTGGCTGCCTGCTGCTCACTCTGTGTCTCCCCACTTGGGATATGTTCCTTATCTTTCAATATATTATTTGTATTTAACTGGACACACTCACTGTTCTGTTTTGAATTTTTCAAAAAACACCAAACATGAAAATAAACATCTTTAGAATAGTCATAATTGTGTCTCTTGCTGTCATTTAGTATGAAAATCTGTACAAGAGAATTTTGAAATGTTTTCACTTTGTGTATCTTTCAGACACAGACACTGCGCATCTTTCTTAACTTCAGCTCCTGTCTTATTATCCTCACAGACACGACCTAGACGACCTAGTTCCTATTCTGCTGTCTTTAGACCTGCAATTATTTCTGGACCCAGCTAATTCTGATGACCATAAATGCCACAGCACTGATTCACGGGTTCTTTTCGCAAACGCTCCTGTTGCCCCTGCCTGGTGCTGCTCCCAAGTGATGTGATGGAGACCCCACGCTCCCACACAGGTGCGGGGGCTGCGGGGAAGAAGGATGTAGGCGTTCTCACTGCATGGCAAAGGACTTCTCTCCTGCCAGCCTGTCACAGCCAGTGCCCATTTTTATGCTCTCCGTGGAGGAGCAGCTTCTGCTAACTGAGGAAAGGGTCCACTGCTCATGGACCTAAAGGATGCATGAAACAAAGCCAGTACTTATGGAGCTTTAGCTTAAGAACCCAAGGAGGAGTGGAAATGTTCAGGCAAACTGGTAAGGAATGGTGCAAGAATCAGAGAAAGAACATGAAACAGATTTCGCTGGAGAAAGACTATTGAAAGCCCGAGGTCAGAAAAGCTTTGTAAACCTTGTCTCAAGGGATGAGGAAAACAATTATGACATGAAGAATAAAAAAAAAGAAAGCTTGAAAACAAAATATGATAACAGCATGAATATAAGAAAATCCATGCACAGTTTTAAGATGCACAACATAGTTTGGCCAAGTCATAAAGTGTCACAGGTGGCAGCAGTGGGGACCAAAGGGACACTCAGCATGGACCTACAGCAGGATGTGTGGGTTCTAAGATAAAGGGGGTCACTAATGCTGACAAAGCCACGCACAGCAGAAAAACCCTAAATAAGCTAGGTTTTGAAAAGTGGCAAGGGGTCACAGGCTGCTGACATTGCTTCATTCTCCCTATAGGTTCCTGGCAGCATTACTCAGCTGCACTCCCTTGGAGCTGGCAGTGGCCTTCCTTCAACTTGCTCTGACTAATGAAACAGGAGGAAACAGATGGGTCACTTCTGCATGGTGGTATCTCATCAGTGAATTCCAAAGCCTACCTCCTGTCCCACACTGAGGGGACTGTGACAGGACCTGCAGGACTGCTGCAGTCTGAGCCACATCTGTGCTGGGCAGGGGACACCTGGCAGTACACTGACCATGGTGCATGGCTCCAGGTGACTTTCTGTTGCTAGGTCACCAAGAGCTTGAGGTCGCTTCTTATGTGCCATAACTTAACCTGCTAACAAAGACAGGTGGCGTAGAAAAGACTGACCACAAGAAAAAAACCCAAACAATTAGTTGTTTAGAGCAATAATCTTGAAGAAAGAATGATTCAGTCCATTGCTGTGCAGCTATTAATGGAAAGTAAAAGTAAACATAAAATTATTTAGAAGGAACCATCTGTATAGCTTAGTATCTGGATCAAATTAATGAGCACGGCACTTCTGCTAATTCAAGGATGTGGTCCTAGGACGGCGTCTGCAGAAGAGGAAATGAAGGCCCTTAGTGAGCACGGCGTCTGCAGCAGGAACGGTGCTGTAGAGCGTGTGGCCTCTGGCATCGGTGAGATCTCCTGATTTGAGACGTTCAGAGGAAGCTGTGCACTTAGGCAGGTGCTCAGAAGGGCGGGGGGCTAAAGAGACAGGCATTAAGTATTTGAACTGAGGACAGATTCAGACAGCTGAAACAGCAGGGCAAGAGTCAAAGGGATGAAAAGGTTTGGAAGGTCTCTTTAAAGGTTAGAAGGAAGAGTGGCAGGAAAACAAGAAGTATGTCCTCAGAAATAAGGAAAATAGAAGAAGGCCAAGCTCCAGAAAAGGCAAAAGAATGGCAGATTTATGGCAGCTGGGTGCTGGAAAGATACAGTGTTTGTCTAGACAAGGACTGGAAAAGGCCACAGACCAGAAGATTCAGAGGTTCCGCTGGCTTGGAAGCAAACAGGTGCAGAGCGGGAGTACTCGCAGGAGCTCACCAGGGCTGTGTGAAGGGGCTGTCATGGTGGGTGACTTTGCAGAGACAGACTGCTGCCAGGGAGGCTGAGACAATACCCAGAGGGCACTGAAAGGGAGCACAGGCAGAAGCTTGAGGCTGGGGGCTTTCCCTGCATGTCAGTGAAACAGAAAGATCTCAGGGCAGAGAAAGCTCAGGAAGTTAAAAGTAAATATGAAAGAGGGGCTGGAGAGAGAGAGCTCTGTGTCACAAATGCCTGCATGGCAAGGACAGGGTTGTGAGTTCGAACCCCAGTCCCACAAAATAAATAAATAAATAGATAGATAGATAGATAGATAGATAGATAGATAAATAAATAAATAAATAGATAGATAGATAGATAGATAAATAAATAAATAAATAAATAAATAAATGTTATTTCAAGATGGAAAAATAGATGGCTGTAAGAATTTAAGTGATTGAGTCTGAGAACTGGAATGACTTTCTTATTTTCAACAGAAAAAACACCTTCCATATATCACATCATGCTAATATTTTCCTCTTTACCCCGTTGAGGCCATACATATTATGCAAAGAGATTTTGCTGTCAGTGTTTATCTCTGAAGCAGATATACTTAATTCACGAACTTTCTGAAATATTTCTCATGCTAGGATCTATACCTGTTATCTCTGCCATCTCCAGGGGAAAACATTTCAAATCTCCCATGTTATCTAAAAAGAGAGTTAACTTTTAGAGATTAATTAGTTAAGTTTAATTAATGTCCCAAAAGCATCTCAAAGTAATGACAGTGATAGCCATGCTAATTTAAAACTACATATACTTCACACGTGCCAGGTATTAGTCTAAGCACTCTACACATCTGGGTGTGTTTAACAGGATGAATTTAATTCACTGACTCATCTGTTGACAACAATGGTTGCACAAGCAGTAAGCACCCAGACCTGTGCGTGCCGGGGTCTGAGCCTGCAGTGTGCAAGCAGGCACAGGCAGCACAGGACGGATGGCCTTACTGTGCACCCAGAGGCCTGACACAGAAACCGGAGCTTCATTAACTCTCCCAGCACTGGAACAGCATTCTCATTGTTGTGGGTTTCGACCCTGTGAGAATGTCAAGACCACTTCAGCCTCATGGACCCATGGAAGCAGGCACTGGGCTTGAGTGAGAGCTGTAATGCTTTGTGCTGTTAGAGTTCTTATTAACGGGGAGAGAAGGAACTCCTCTGCACATTTATCCAACAGAAATGTCTCTCTGCTGCAACTTTTAGAACCAAAGCTACCTGGCCTATGTTTCACCAAAAAAGCTGCTCTTGCCTACTAGGACTCTTTCCTAAGCCAGCAAACCAGATGATTAGAGATTAAGGAACCTTTAAACTTCTTTTTATGACTACAATTCCTCTACTAATCTAGTTTTAAAGAATACATTCCTCTTGACGGCGGGAGTGCAGACTGGTGCAAACATTATGGAAATCAGTGTGGAGACTCCTTAAAAAACTAGGACTGGAAATCCCATTTAACCCAGCTATCCCTCTCCTGGGGATTTTAACAAAAGCACTGGAAACTCGTACCATAGTGACGTTTGTGCACCTATGTCTATAGCAGCACACTTTGTGATAGCAAAACCTTGAAAGAAACCAAAATGCCTGCCACCTGAAGAATGGTTGAAAAAGATGCGCTGTTTTTATATGATGGAGTATTACTCAGCTATAAAGAGTGATAAACACGAAGCTTTCATATATAAGTGGATGTATCTTGAACATGTACTCATAAGTGAAATAAATCAGACCTACATATGTAAACATCGTAGTCTCCCTAATGTAAGAACTCAAAAAAAAAAAAAAAAAAAAGCAATAAAAATGGAAAGGTATAACACAGCTAAATGGAAATCAAGAACTTAAGAATTAAACAACAGACAGCAAGCAGAACAGTTAGGAAACACATCAGGGACAAAACCATGCACTTACGTACACAGGATGTTTTAGACAATGGTCCTAAGAATCTCCAACAGGTTTCTGAAGCAGCTAATTGGTAGAATTCTCACCCTGACTAACTACATATGCTAATATCCGCGAAGCAAGCAATTACACTGAGGATAGGCCTGTCATCCTGGTCTTTTAGATGCGTGCTGCTTCTAATGTCATATCAATTATTGCTATACTCTCAAGTAAATGTTTATTTTTTTAAAAGGGTAACAAAAGAGAATATGACACAAAGAAAAAATGCCATAGGATTGGCCTGCTACAATTTTGTATATGGTTAGATTTCTAAATTTCTGTGTAAAAATGAATAATTATTTTTATCACATTCTATAGGGATTTATTAGAATATCAATGCTTGATGGAAAATACCAGTTCCATGTTATGTCTAAGGCATTCAATATTCAGAAAGACAGAGATGTTAAGCCGGGCGTGGTGGCGCACGCCTGTAATCCCAGCACTTGGGAGGCTGAGGCAGGAGGATCGGTGTGAGTTCGAGACCAGCCTGGGCTACAAAAGTGAGCTCAAGGCCAGCCTCAACTGCATACGGAGACCCTGTCTCAAAAAGACAAAAAAAAAAAAAAAAAAAAAAAAGACAGAGATGTTAAGCTCAAGTGCCTATGTTATAGGGTAATAGTATCACTAAGCTTCTCTTCTGGAGGGTTAACAACTTAAGTTTGCAGACCAAAAAATTAAAGAAAAAGAAAGGCTATAGAGATAGCCAATAGTTTGGCCTCAGCCCATCCAGGTCAGTGAGGACTCAAGACATAACAGAACCTGTACTGTAACATCCTGTAACTCAGTGGTGCCCTAAATTTTCTGTTCAAGGAGATTATAGGGCAACGGAGGAAAGGGATCAACGATGTATAGTGTGTCTAAGGAGAGTCACCTAAAGGGAAAAGATTCACTTAGGCTTTCACAGAGAGCAAATTGGTCAAGCAGTGGCTGTGAGTCATCCAGATGGCTGACAATGAAAAAAGTTCTACAAAATGCTGTATATGGTTTCAGGGTAAATTCTGAGGGGATTTGACTGACCATGTCAGATACAAAAGCTACATTTTTTGTTATCTAGGTCTTGCTTTAACTTGGTCTTAACCATCCAGCAGAAGAGTCTAACCGCAAGGTATAAAAAGTCATGCTGTATTAATATGCTGAGCTGTAAAAGGCTCAAGTCAACAGCTTCCAACATCGCCAGTTCTGCTGACAACCCACTACTATTAGGGATTATTGAAATACACATACAACTACTTTCTCATAGTTCATTGAGAAGAAATATTTGTACTAATAGTGTTTAGAAATGTTATTATATCTGCATCTTGTACTCTGAGCAACTACTATGAAGACAATATATATTGTATTAATTATTGTGCTGTCCTACTAATGTGTTTTGAAACCGTCTTACTGTTATTTCTTTCTCATTTAAATTAATAAAATTTAGAAAGAATAAATTCCTCTTGAATTTTCATGCTTCTTTCTTTTTAACTCAGTTTTGCGTATTGTCCCTTAAGTTTTTTTATTGGTATATAATATTTAAACAATAATATCTTCTCTTTTTTACACTTCAAAAATAAGTTCCTGTAGCATAAGTGCGTGCCCCGCAAGTGCAAGGTCCCGAGTTTAATACCAGGTACAAAAATAAAGTTCTACAATTGTAGCTAAGCAATCTGATGTATGAATAACCTCGTGATATTTTTCTACTGTTCAGTCTGTGCTTTTTAGCTAATTCTATTTCTACATATAAATATTTTAGGCAGTAATAGATTTTACTCTGACTCATTATCTGAGCTTTTCCTGGTTTTACCACAATAATATTTTGATTGCATAAAGATAGTTTGTGACAAATGATCATAACTCACTAGTCTATTCACACATCAGTTTATAGCTTTCAACATCAAAGGGCTAGTGGATAAGGTTTTGTGGCAATAAAAATATAGACTGAGAGCTTTAGTGTATTTTTGCTCTTCTTCCAACTCTATTCAGTGCAACAAGTTTTTAGATGAACAAATGATTAGTATTCTGTAATAATTAAAATACTTACACTGAGTAAAATTACATTGTATCTCTATACTAGTGCTGAATTAAACATTAAGAAGATGATAACATTCTAGTACTATAAATTCCACTCAGATAAAATTATAATATATTGTGTTTTAATGAAGAAAAATGTTTAATTGACTTTATTAAGGATATGACTAATTTCTCAGGTTATGAAATGCAAACTATTTTAGTGTCACATTTTGAAAGACGGTATATGTTTTGATTTTCCTTTAAAACTCAATTACATATAAATCTAAACCTTAGAAATCTCTTCCTTATGTAATCACAAGCTCTAATTTTAGAGGGCAAAACCCTGATATGAATTACCTATGTGGGATGAAATCCTGTTATCATTTATATGACTCCTATATTTGTTTAAAATCAACCTTTCAAATTCACATGGGAGATCTTCCAGATTTTCTACAGTCACATGAGATTAAGAAGAAAAAAATGAAACACTTTACTCCAAATTTTTTCTGTGACAAAATACATTCTACCCAGAGCATCCATTTGCATTTGGATATAGCGATAGTGTTTTTTGGGTTTGTTTGTTTGTTTGTTTGTTTTTTGTTTTTTTGTCTTTTTGAGACAGGGTCTCACTATGCAGTTCAGGCTGGTCTCGAACTCACACTCATCCTCCTGCCTCAGCCTCAGAGATAGTGTTTTGATAGCTGTCCTGTTTTCCTTCTGGCTGCCACAGAGTGACAAGAAGTGGTTTCTTGCCACTCCACGTTCCTGAGCAACTGCTGCAGGCATGAGGAGGGATCGGCAGGGCCGGAAGTAACTCCCCATGACGGCCTCCTCAGGTTCCGGGAGGGCCTGGCTTCACAGGCCAGATGCCACACTGCTCTCCCTGGTGAGCTCCACAACACTCCTCTACAAAGCTGCTCTAATCAGAGGGAGCGGCCAGACAGCATGCCTGCCTGTGAACATAACCGGGAGCAGAGCCCAGAGAGGCAGGAGACGCCTGCATGGCACATGCCACAGCAGCTGTGTTCTCAGGAACCCAGCTGGCTTAGAAGCCAATGAGGGCTCTGGGATCATAGCAAAGAGACACAGACAAACAGACAACAAGGAACACAACAGACAAAATAAAACCAAGAAGGGCAATGCACACCGACCTGTCAGTGACAACAAATTTAAACATCTAAATCACAAAGCTTCAAGTGAGAACTTTTATCTTTAATTAAGTTTTAGTAGGGTGTTAAAAAGTTAAAGAGTAAAGCGTATGTATGTATAAAGAACATGTGCGCATGTGTACCGGTGTGGGTATGTATGCATCCGTGGAATGACTGCACATCTGCCAGGGAGAGCCGCTTTTCTGGAGCTTCCTCACTGTTCTTACAAGACTGAAAGGTGAGAAGAGCATCACAGTGCAACAAGAGGATAAACCCACAGGAGCAATGTCAGATATTTCTGGAGCTGAAAGCGTGCTTTCCCCAATATTCAGAATTCCCAATATAAATGTCAAGCATTAAATCCTGCATTTACATGCTCATTAGGCACACAGATGAAAAACTAAAACAGTATGTTCCTCAAGAATTTCCCTAAAAGGCGACAGTCAGCTCGCATCAGCTCCTCACTGCGCGCCCCCTGCCAGCACCACCCAGCGCGTATGCACTATGCACTTGCACGTACAAGGGCTTTCCCTCTTTTGTTCACTGCCAAATCCTAGATTTTAAAGTAATGCCTGACACATAGTGAGGCACAGGAAGTGTTTGTTAAATAAATGAGTTAAATTATTTTTAAAACAAACATAGCCCTTTTACAAAGCTATAAGAAGGATGAAATAAAATAGCGTAGTATACAGAATATGTTGAAGATAGGTTAGCAAACTATTATATATGTCTACAATTACATGGGACCCTGAGATTTACCAAGAACAGAAAATTCAAATTGTTAGATGTATCTGAAGCAGCAGCTTGTCTTTATAAACAAAGACATCCTGTGGCCTGAAAGAAATGGCTCTTCACACTTCATACAGACAAGAAATCCCTCTACTTTTGGTCATTTCAAACTTAAAAAAAAAAAAAATACAGTTTTGACAATAAAATGCTGCTAATGCTATACCAAATCTATGTGAATGAACATTTTTTAATTTCATTGATAACAATGCTGAAAAGTGGAATTTTCCCCCAGAAAATACTCGAAAACACAGAGTGCAAAGCACACTGATGTGTGTCCTAAGTTTTAGATTAGAGCCATAAAGCAGTCAACAGACAGGTCCACTAAAAGGAGGCCTCGCAGGAGACATGGCGAAAGTGTACTTTGGACAGCGCTTTGATTTGCACAGCCAGCAAAGACAGTAGCGCCCAGCAGCTACCTGCCTCTGGCCAGCGGGCTTGCACCCAGCAGAGGGAGCTGCTCTGCTCAGGGCAGTGAAGCAGTCAGCATGTTTCAGTGCCACGCAGTGTAACGCTAGCATGGTAATAACAGGACCACCTGTAGAAGGCTGCTGCAAAGCTGCCTGTCTCTTCTTCTTCCAGATCATTTAATTGGATAATTCTACTCTTGAATACTGCAAGAACTGCGATCCACGTACTGGCAAGACTTCCTTCCTCCATCTTTGTTCAGCTCTAACCATTCAGGCTCCACAGCCTTCTGCTTCACTCTCTGGCAACTACTCTCAACCCTTTGAGTGTTTCTCCCCATAAAGCATAAGGCATGCCCTTGGCATACTCTTTTTTTTTTTTTTTTAATATATTTGGTTGCTACAGGGTCTCACTATGCAGCTTGGATTCATGGTGATCCTCCTGCAGTCATCCTCACCAGCACTGCAATTACAGGTGCAGGCCACTACACTTGGACTCAGTGGCCTGCTCAGCCCACCCTGGGGGCGGGGCTGGAGTGGCACGTGGTGCTGGGGATGGAATCTCGGTCCCTATACTTGCCTAAGCTTGCCTAAGCTGGCACTTTATTTCACTGAGCTATCTCACCAGGCCTTTGGTAAACTTTTGTTGGGCCCTACCATGTATGTATTCCACACACACATCTCAACATTTGAACACTTTAAAGAATTCGGGAGTGCACACTGGTACTATTATTCACTGTCATCAAAGTCTCAGCATGCTCTTCCCACAACAGCCTCTGCAACCTTCTTCACGCTACTCAAATCTCCCACCTTCTGCCTTCATCTAATTTTTTCTGCCTCCTAATATTTTGCAGGGAAAATGGAAGCTAGTGGAAGACATTTCCTTATCTTTATAATCAAATATTTTTATAATATACCATATATGTATTATATATATTTGCATCAGGATTTCTTTTCTGAACTCCAAAATGTTTTACCCAGTTCTCTGCCTTTAATAAAGCTTCAGATGTCACATAAGATGTCTCTCGTCTAGTGTGCTGCACACGGATCTCGACCTTCACCCCATTACTCTCTCGGGCTTCTCTGTTTCAGTGCAGAGGGTAGCACCTTGCTGCTGAAGATGGAAGTCCAAGCGGTGCCCTCCTCTCTCCCTTTTCTACATCCTCACAACTATCCCATCAGTCTTCTAGACTCTACCCCGAAATGTGCTTCACACGCTTCCAAGCCTGCATTCCATCCGAGCCCACACCCTCTGGCTTACTACAGCAGCACTTTGTTTATACTCTGTCTACTCAGCCTGCACAATAGCCAGAGTGAGCTTTCTACAGCATAAATTGCATTGAGTCATTCTGCTGCTAAAACTCTTTCACATCTACTGGTTGTGCCTCTGTCTCTCGTATTCCAGGGACCAGTCTGTAACCCTAACTGCTTCTCTAACCTGTCCTCTTCCCCTTAACTCCTTCCTCCTTGCAAACACTGAACTCGGTCCTCCTTCCAGGAGCCTGTCCTCTTCTTTAATATCCAACAAGACTGTGGGGATGGACCCTGCCTTTTTCTTTCGCCTTATTCTTAAATCATTTGCCTCAGAAAACAGTTCTTCAGCCATAGTGGTCTCTTTTAAGTTTTGTAAAATATCAAGCTCTGTTCCCAGCGAGGACTTTCACACAGAGTGAGCCCTATTGAAGTGCTACTTAGAACACCTTACAAAGTAGTAGCTACTGTAAGCACAAACGAGGAATCTAAAGGACAGAAAGGTTAGGATGTTTGCACAAGATCACCACTAATAATCTGTAGAAAGCCCAAGAAGGCAGCAGATTTTCCTCAGCCTCAAGCAGAAGCTGTCTAACCATAATCTGCACCAGAGTTCCCAGGGGCTTGCAAGATGCCAAGATTACTTGGACCCATTCTCAGTTTTTGCTTTACAGTGCCTGGCATGTGCCTGAAAATGCGCACTTCTAACAAGCTTGCAGGTGCTGCTTCTGCTGGTGCTGCAGGTTCCATAGCCATGTTTGGAGACCCACTGGCTGAAACACTTGTGGTAGCTCCGTCTTCTGTGTGGAAGTCAGCGGGTCCCTGTGCTATTAAGTAAGCGACATTCAGGTCACTCATTGGTTTGCACAGTGTTTCCAGTCCTGTGTTTATTGACTTCTACACATAACTGTACTTTTTTTTTTTAACGAAAGTGAAAGCTTTTGCATAAAAAAACAAATATTTCATCCAAAAAATAATATATGAATGTGTTTATCTTAGTTCTAGTTATATTAACATGTAAAACATAAAGCAAAATAGCTTTCAAAATTATTTAAGTCTCCATATGCTTCTCCCACAATAATATAGACATATAAATGAATTCACAAAATTACTGACTATAATTAGGAACAGTGGTCTGTTTTCACGCTCTCCTCTCTCTAGTCTATTTCCATAATAAAAATGCCAACTGGGTCCCCTTATCCACCACTTTTCAAAATCCTGCAGTGTTGGTGTTGCTGAATACAAACACTCTCCTTGATTTTAGGTCAAACCAATTTACATAAAAAACTGGCCGTCAGCAAGCACCCGTCCCCAGTTCATGCTGTGGCCGAACGCGGCCGTGCCCTTTCTGCGCGAGTTGCAGTAAACTGTAAGGCTTTCTCTCCTGCCGTTCTCTTCCACAAGAGCCAGAAGCATTTTGGGGAAGGTGCAGTTTTGTCTTCGCCATTACTTTTACATTTTACCTTAGAATGTCATGTACATCCTGCAATAATGATTCTACATTTCCAAAAACTTAATATCTTCTTTCGTGGTAAAGAAATCCAACTTGATCTCATTTTCACATACATGTTAATACATGTGATGACCAGTTGATCCAAGTTATCTACATACTTATGAAATGTAACCTATTTACTTGAAATAATTTAGCTATATAATTCTTCTTCCAAAAGGAAATAACCAGATCTAACTGTCCAAATACCAACCTATAAAATTTGCTCTCACTAATCAGCAGGCTCAAGGGACTTCATCTCCGTGTCACTCTGCCTCTATCCTCAGCCTTGCTCCTGCTATTAACCATGGGAACACTAGTGACAGCAATACAAGTGGCCACCATTCCATCTGACCCTTGCTCCATGCTGGGCTCTATGCAAAACGCTCCACAGAATCGCAGCTGAAGGATTTATTTCTGCACAGAAGCTGATGAAGCAGACACTGATGCTCTAGCATCCCTGTTTCTACAAAGAGAACTCAGCTTTCCCACTATGCTTACAGTGATCTTCGACAGAAAGAAAAAAGCCCTGCAAAACGTCTGGAATGGCTCCTTCCCCTGTGGAAGAAGCCAGACACTGTTGCACCGTCTGTAAAACAAGCCATTCCCACACAAGCCTGACACTCTGGCTTCAGCTCCTTCTCCCTGTGCTCACACTCAGTGCCCTAGAACTACTCAGCCAGAAGTAGTTTTGTGAGGCATCCACATACTTTTTCCAGGCCCTGACACTTGCTTTCCTCTGCTGCTCCTCAGTGCCCACTCAAGGCGCAGTTCTGAGAAGTCTCCCGGCAGCCTGGCCCTCTCGGCCGGGCCTGCTCTGTGCCAGCTTCATGCACAGTGGGGAGGCTCATGATGACACATCTGTTTGCTAGCTCACTGCCATCTCGGTCTGCCCCTGCTGACTCACAGCGGTGGCTGGATTTCCTGTCTGTTAAGTAGAGGTGGGAGACAGAATGCCAAAGCTCTTGAGCCCAGGTGGAAAAGAGGGAAGGCAGGTGTGCTACTCCTCCCCTGGAAGCTGGGGAGAACAGAGGATGCTGGGACTCTGGCCATTAGGCTGAAAGTCTCTTTCAGATGCAGGACTCTGGATCACTGCCAGCAGGGGGTGCCACACTGCAGCTGGAGCCTGCACAGGGGAATTACATAGCCAGAGAGAGGTAGGTCAGTGGTCGTGAACCATAGGCACACAGACCAACACAAATGCCACACTTTGTGGCTGTGATGAGAGCATCTCACTGTGCGAATTCTACAGTAGTCATCGCTCTCCCCTCAGAGAGCCCAAGTTGTTCATTCTCTTAGGATTCCATCACTCCCTAACACTTAATATTTAGTAGCTCTAGAATGAGAACTGGTAGAATAATAGAATTCAATAAACTCATGATTTGAATGAAAGCTCCTAACATGGAAGACTTGTTTAATATTAATTTATAGCTGTATCTAAAAGTTTTGTCAGTCATTTCAGGATTCAACAAGTATTTGCTGAAGGTGAAGAAATGAAAGCCTCCCAGCGAATTCTGGCAGGGAGAGGCCTCTGCTGTCAAGGCCATGCTGACCTTGAAGAGCTAACACAAAACATTCGTTCTCAAATCCCTTACTTCTCTGCGTGCTAGATGAAGCACAAAGACAAAACGTAACTCCAGGCAAAGCCAGTGATAAGACAATGAAGAGCTTCAGATAAAGAAATTGTAGGGGACCAAGGCTGCAGCTGAACATTAGAGCATCTGCCCCCCATGCAGAGGCTGCGAGTTCAAGTCCCTGTCTGCTCCAGCACTACCAAAAAGGAAAAAGAAAAAGAAACAGCAGCGCCCGCTGTGCTCCGGCTTGCTTCACAGCAGCCCCGGCTCCACACTGGCCTGGCTGCGGAGCCCGAGGAGCTGGTTCTCACTCCATGCTGACCCGGACAGCAGAGAGCAGCGGCCCAGCTCGGTGGACCCTCGCTTCTCCCACTCAAGCCAATCCTTCCACCTTCCAGAGAGCGGGGGTTGTACTTGGATTATGTCCTTAAGGTTCTCATCGATGTGTGTTACAAAATCATATTCTTTGCTCTCAGCTCTCTCTGTCCTCATGTGGAAGTATCTGGTCCACAGTGTACTCCTGCTCTGCCTGGCTGCTTTTTAAATAGGGACTTAAGGAAGTAATGGGGTTTTAGTCCAACCCTAACAAACATTCAGAGATTGCAAATAAAGATTCTATAAATGATAGTTGTGAGCCGGGCGTGGTGGTGCACGCCTGTAATCCTAGCACTCGGGAGGCTGAGGCAGGAGGATCAGTGTGAGTTCGAGACCAGCCTGGGCTACAAAAGCGACCTCAAGGCCAGCCTGAACTGCATAGTGAGACCCTGTCTCAAAAAGAAAAAAAAAAAAAAAAATGATAGTTGTGGAGCCAGAGAGGTAGCTCCTTCGCACAAGTGCCTGCCTGGAAAGTGCAAGGTCATGAGTATGAACCCCGGTCCCGGAAAAATTAACCATTTGATTCAAAATGGCAACATGTTATTTCTTTAAATTTTGCCTAGCATACAAAAAGTGAAAGTTTTAATGAAATAGGGCACAGTTGAGAGCTAAACTAGTTGGATTTATTCCTTTATTCTTTTTCTTCATATGTTAATCCTTCAAAGATTAGAGCATAAAACTCCTTACCATGAGGATTTTACAAAATAGGCGGCTGGTACCACTCTGAAAAGTCGTAAGTCTTAGAAATGTCCTTAAAAGCCATTTGATCAAATGTTCAGTGCACTAACACACGCAGAACTTCTTAGGGTTGTTTTGTTTTGTTTTGTTTTGTAGGGCAGGGTCTATAGGGACTACAGGGTCTCACTACACAGATCGGACTTGTAGTAATTTTCCTGTTTTCAGCTTCCCAAGAGCTGGGATTACTGGCATGTGCCCAACCTCAGGGCGCCCGGGGGCGGGGCTGGCAGGACAGGCAGGCCAGGGATGGAAACCCGGATTCCTGCGTCTGCCTAAGCAGGCAGCTTTAATTCACTGAGCTACCTGGCAGTCCTGGAGAGCTTCTTAAATACCCAGCCCTGGACATGCACGTTCTCACCCTGGTTGACTGCAGGATCCTGCTGATCAGGCTTGACGGGGAGTTATACAAGTCCAGTACTAGGTCAGTGTCACTCCTCAGCATAAAGATGCAGATGGCACCTCTGCTCTACTAATGAGCTGGGATTTTATTAGATGCAGAAAAAGACGCACCTTTCACCTACTTTGAAGGCATGGCGAAGGAACTCAAATGTGGGAGCTGAGAGCATACTTGTTTACAAAATCGGGGCTACCTGGGTTAAGATGCAGTGTGACATAGAGTGCTTCCCAAGTGTGCGCTGGATAGACGTAACCTCCTCAGCCAGCAGCCCCACTGAGAGCATGGAGGAGGCTTGGTGCATTGTAAAACACATGACATTATAAGTGTTGGCATTTCATATATAAGCTTTGCAATTTATTTAATTTTGTTGGCACCGAGAATCGAACCCAGAGCTTTCTCACTAAAGCCTCTCACAAGCTTTATCATCAACTCACTTATTATTTTTTTTTATTCTGAGACAGTGTCTGCTAAGTTGCCTAGGCTGGATTCACACTTGTGGTCCATCCTCCTTCCTCTGCTTCCCAGGCTGCTGGGCCCACAGGTGTGCACCCTGACACCTAGCCATGGCTTTCTTTTTTAAATAGCCAATATTTATCAGCATTCATTTCATGCCGACATTACCAACGGAGAAACTGTCATCAGCACATCTCAGGGATTAGGAAGCTGGGCAGAGCACTGAATGCCCTTACCCAGGAGCACTTGCACCTAGGAAAGCCGGGATTTGAAGCCAGGGCCCGGTTCCAGAGCCTGCACTCTTAACACTGCTCCACTCTTCCTGTGCTCTTCCACCCCTAGCTTAGTGAGGCCTTCTCCCAGCTCACAGCTCTGACCTACATGCCGGCACCTGGCACAGTGCAGTAAAAGTCAAGAAAGGGTGCTAAGCTGGTGGCTTCGTTTCCATTCTACCTGCTTTGTGAACCCTTAGGTCATTACTGAAGACAGCATAACTTACAAATACACACTTACATAGCCAAGATTTTGTTAGAGTAGCCAAAAGCCGACTAAACACATGAAGAGTATTAATGTGGAATAAATAAATATAACATAGAGTTGATACTTATGTCTTAAAAGACATGGTATTTCATATTTTTTACCTTTTTGCAAAAGCATTGGAAAGATTTAATTTTCTGTTGCTGGCTAAGATAATAATTATAAATATTTATCCTGGATTTCAGCTTATTTAGAAGGTTGGACTGAAATGCACATGCCTCAGAGTGGCACTGATGAAAACTGGCTGGGAAGCCTACACCTTGCCCCTGGGATCTCAGCCCAAGTCAGTGTACCAGCAAGGACTTCCTGTGTTGGCGCTACCAAGGAAACCAAAGACCAAACAAGCTGCATAGGAGGTTTCTCTTATCTTTAAAGACATATACTTGCTAGGGCCAGCCAGATAGCTCAGCGGATAGATAGCTCTGCTTAGGCAGACGTGGGGGTTGGTGGTTCTATCCCTGGCATGTCATGCTGGCCCAACCCCGAGGCGCACTGAGACAATGATTACAACTGAGTGTGGTGGCGCGTGCCTGTAATCCCAGCACTTGGGAAGCTGAAAACTAGAGGATCACTATGAGTCCGATGTGTATAGTGAGACCCTGTAGAATCTGCACTAAATAAAAATAAAAACATACAATTGCTATTAATGCCATCACTATCCTTTAAGTTTTCAGTTTTATTCAGATCTCTCTGTCTCTCTTTGTCTCTGTCTCTCTCTCTCTCTCTCACGCACACACACACACACACATCAAAAACAAAAACAATCGGGTCACACTTTAGTGCAAGCTGGATGCTTACTCCATGCTCAGCTTTTTATTAAGCACCTACCTCTAATACTTTAAAACTTCATTTCACAGTCATATCAGTCTTTGCAGCAGGCAACTTCCTATTTTGCTGAAGAAGAAACTGAGTAACCAGGAAGGTCACAAGCTGCTGGGGGCTTCTGAGCTCCATTTACCTGGCTACAGAGCTCTCTGCAGGGCAGCTGTCCCCCTCTGCAAAGTCTCCACACATTTTGCTGCTTTACTGTTATGTTAAAAGTCAGTTGTATCCCTAGACTCTTTCAGGTCTCTTGCTTCCTAGCCACTGAAGAACTCGGAAATCCTCAAGAGGGTTTGGAAATAATGCTTCACCTAAGATGCAAAAAGTAGGCCAATTGCTTTCTCACTTGCACATTAGCTTGCACTTCATTTCTTCTTTGACTGGACAGGCTTTTGTACAATTTTGATGGCAATCTCTTGGGATCTCTGACTTGTGTTATTTTTCAAGAAGCAAATTAAGATAAGAGTAGACTTGCTTGTCTCTTTCACACAGGATAGGAATTAAAATTCGAATGCATCTTTAGCAGGCAGGGAAAAGCCTTCTGGTCTTGGGGTTTCAGTATACAGCAGTCAGTTCTTAGAGAAACATTAAAGTTTCAGCACTGAAATAAATCTCACTCTTATTTAGTCCAATTCTCAGCTGTAAGCACAAGCTCCCACAAGCCAACAGTGTGAATCTTGTGTCTGAGGAGAAACTTGCAAACATGGTGTACTTTGAAGATGACTCCTTTACTACAGTTCATTGCTCATAAGTTTGGAAGGGATGCAGGGATCATTAGTTATTTGTTTAATCACTTCAGACTCCATAGTTTGAGCATGGAATGCCCAATGTTTTGTAGTTCTGAGTGCTTTTCTCCCACATGTAAAATTAAGCTTGCATTTTGATCCTTTGGTAGGCCTAAAATTATGATTTGATAACATGAAGATTAATGTACAAACAGGTAATCAGATTAATTTTTAAAACCAGATACATGTATTGTGGTGTAAGTTTGCTATCACTGACATATAATTTTCCTATTAGCTCTCTAAGATTTCAGGTTTCCTGTAGTAATAGATGTGGGATATCTTCCTAAAGGTTTGTTTTGTTTTAAGTTGGATAGTCTTGCTCCAGCACTTGGGAGGCTGAGGCAGGAGAACCTCAGTAAGCCCAAGGCCAGCCTTGGCTGCACAGTGGGGTCAGCCCAAACTGCATAGTGAGACCCTGTCTCAAAAAAAGAAAAGGTTTTTAAAAACCAATTTTGTTTTTGCCAGGGCTGGGATTGAACCTGAAGCCTCATACGTGCTGGACAGGCATTCTATCACTGAGCTCTATCCCGAGTTCCTTCCCGAATTTTACCATTTGCTTTTGCTCAAGTTCTTTTTTTTTTAATCTTTTTGAGACAGGGTCTCACTATGCTGTTCAGGCTGGCCTTGAGCTTACTTTTGTGGCCCAGGCTGGTCTCAAACTCACACTGATCCTCCTGCCTCAGCCTCCCAAGTGCTAAGATTAGAGGTGTGCGCCACCACACCCGGCTTTTTGCTCAAGTTCTTTAATGTTGTTTTCTAGATTGAATAATAACAGTAACTTACCACACGTGAAGTGTTGCTGGAAGCAGTTAACACATATTAACTAATGACTTCCCAAAGGGCCTATGATGCAACTGCTACTGTCATCCCAGTTAGAGATGAGAAGACCGAGAAGTCACTGAAACAAGAATAATACACTCCAAGTGGGGCTTGACCGGCCCACTGCTGGGGCTGCTTCTCAAGCCAGGAAGCTGGCTTTCCTAAAACATGCGATGTTCAGGCCATTGGGACTCAAGCGCTGAGCTCTTCACCTTGACCACAGAGAAGCACCCAGGTTCTCCTTGGCTTCACAACTCGGCAAGAACAGGCTCTGGACGCCTTGCTGTCTGCCTCACGCTGACGTGGTCTCTGCCCTGGCCCACAGTCCAGATGCCCTACGTGCCCCTGCTGCCCCCAGGGGAGGGGCTGCTGCCTGACACACTCCTGCCTAGAAACCCTAGCTTACCACCCACTGTCCCGAATCCAGGGGCTCTTGAGGTCTCTCTTCTGGTTTCACATTTCAGGACAAAGCACCCACAGACATGACTGGTCAGTCAAAGTGCTCCTTGATTTCCAGGGGCAACTGACATGTTCTAGAATGCTGAGCCTGATTTTCACTTTGCAGCTGCTCTTACTGACAGCTTGACAGAGTGGCAGAGCGCTGGGGGCCAGTCCAGAACCTTGAGGATTCCCCAGGCAGCTGGGCAGAGCGCAGAGCGTGGAACTGTGCTCTTGCACTGTCGATGTTGTCCAAGAGGAAGAAAGAACCCACAAGGCGCACAACTTAAGGGCAGCTCCCAAGCATCTGTGCACCAGCACGGCTGTCAGAACATCTGACGGATACGGTCTGTGGTCTCAGGGATTCTTGGAGGACACTTCTGGAATGGCCTCTGAAATTTCTCTAGTGATGACATTGCCAGTGACAGACAAAACCACGTAAGCACTTTACTACTCTAGAAAAGGCTAATGAAAAGTGACCTTACTAAAAGACCTTGCTTGGTTAACTTCACCTTTCTGGAGCATAGCTATGATTTTATGATTAAATTTCTATCAACAACAAGTAGAAGATGCTGATTTCTTGAGGTCCAGCTACTTGCATGTTTCGAGCTTCTCAGCTGCAGTATCTTTAACTTTTTTAGTCTATCTAATACCTTATTAGCTTCTTTGTATTATTCTCATTAGCATATACTAAAGAATGATTAAGGAAAAGTATGTGGTTTTCTCTCTTATAGTGATAGAATTGTACAATTTTATTCTTTTTTTATACTGACTGCTTTTAAATTTTTAGAAGAACAATGCTTTCAGTGCAGCAGTTATATAATTGTACAGGTCTACTTTGGTTAATTCCACATATAAGAAAAAATTCAACTTTTTTCATGTATTTATATAGAGAGATTTAATTTGGAAACTAGCTAATATATTTTATTCTGTATCTTTTGAAGTCTTTCATCTTACTAGTCCTTTATTTTCCTATAAAATTTTAAATTATTTATGACTAAAGATGATTTTAAATGTGTAATTATTAGCATTCTAAACTGTGAAAATAACCTGAAGCATCCTTTGATGTATATATTAAAATTGGGTGAAAAATACAAGCTAACCAAGCTTTGAAAATCATTTGGGGAAAGCCACCAGCAGTTTGCTTTTAGTAAGGTCCTTTTCCTCCATGGAAGGCATTTCAGATGTAACAGGGCTGGGGACAGAGCTCCGCAGTGGCTTACCTAGTTTGCCAGAGGCTCTGGGTTCAATCCCAGCACCTCAATAAATGGGTAAACAAATAAATAATAAATAAATAGATGGAAAGATCTAAAGTATTATTTTTTAAAAAGATCATCTATTCTTGCTAGTCTACTATCCACAATTAATACACAAAAATCAAAATTTTAGTATAAATAATCCCTATCATTACAGCTACTATGAATTTTCATTCTTAATGTATTTTAATTTTTTTAATGAGAACAAATTGGAGGGTGTTGTCATACTATACTTAAGGATATGGATGAGTTTTCTAAGGCACTTTTCAGAATTATTCCCTATAAATTAAAAAATAAGCCTTTTAGAGTTGTTCAACTATCAAAAGTCATTTCTTATGAATCTACATTAAGTAAAATAACAAATACACAAATTGAATAAAAGTTACTAACATAAAATAAAGTTTTAAAAAAGCAACTATTTTCTTTCAAATGACAAGAAAGCTAGTCACTTCCTCATTGAATTGCCTTATTTCCTTTGCCTAAAAATGTCATTCTATCTCATTCTAATTTACTGAGTCTTGGGAAATTACGTTATATAAAATAATATGGCAATGATGCAAAGACCTTAGTAAACTGAAAATTACGACTCCAAAAAAAAATATGACCCCAAGATAGTGTCATTTGAGAAATAAGATTATTTATTTTGCAGTGAAAGAAAACATAATGTTTCTTGGGATTGAGAAAAGCAAAGCGTAATTTGTTGAATGTCAAGTCCTCCATACATACTGTACACATAGGAAATTTCATTATCTGTGGAGCAGTTTCAAATAATCTCGCAACGGTGGGCTTATTGCCTGGTAGGTATTACTACAGTTCTGAAAGATGAAGATAAACACGACATTATCTATTTCACTTGTGTTAACATGGATTGTTCTCATTTCTTTTCAATAGCTTAAGCATGAATCAAAATAGGAATGTGCTAATGCAAGTAACTTCGGCCAGTTTTAGGCCTTATTGTAAAACTACTAAAATTTCTGAAGTAAGTGACTCTGTGTCCCTTCCAAGCTTCTAACTCAGCATCCGCCCTCTTCCCGCAGTCGTAGTCCCAAGCCCTGCCAGCATCTAGGCTTTCTCCCCCTGCTTCCTGGCTGGCTTCTCATGCGCAGGGCAAGACGGAAGCTGAGCTCCACCTGCTCGCCTAGGGCCCCCCTCGTAGTGCGTATCCCAGGGGTGCAGCTGGCACCCACAGTTCTGGCACTGTCAGCCTGCAGGCAGTTAGGGCTGACCTTGCTGTGTGCACCCTCATCCCTGCTGCTGCAGTCACCACAGGGGGCTCCCAATGCATTCCTGGACTCTCCACTTCATTCTGCTTTCTGGGCAGCAGGGAAATGCTGCGACCTCCTCGGAGCCTGGCACCACCACCACCTCCTGTTACTGCCATCTTTCACCCAGGTAGTTAACTTCTGTCAGCTCTGCCATCAGAATATGAGCTCCAGGGTAGCAGCAACTTTGCCAGACTTTACCACTGTATTCAAAGCACCTAGACTAGGCCCGGTACTCAGTATGTACTGGACAGGTATCCACCTCGCTAATAAATGAAGCAGAATTTATTGAGCTTTCTTCACAGTATCTTTGGATTTCCCTAGCCTTAATCCTTTCTCTAGTTCAAGCCCTTACTGAAACTAAGCTATGATAACTCTATCTTTAGATTAATAGCAACAGTCTGAGATGATATACCATATGCTGCAATATAGCACAATTTGTGCCCCAGAAATTCTTCCTCGCAGTACCCCCAAATCCTTCATTCCACCTTAGCTTAACTCATCTCTCTTAAGACTCTTTCCTAATAGCATTTATTTTATAACATGGAGGAAAATGTGGGATTATCTGTTATTTAATATGTAACTCCATAACTTTTCATCTCTGTGACCATGAAACATCCAACTACTGGATATACCTTCATAGTTGTACTGTAAGAGATAACGCCAACACTCTCCACTAGTGATGAGCCCATGAGCCGTGGAGGTCGGCATCTTCGTAACTACCACACGGTGCCAACAGACAGCGTGCGGCAGGTAGACAAATGTAAAGGAAGGAGAGCAGAGGAGAGG